>MU011945.1:587-60554 GCA_011074415.1 Stictonetta naevosa
TTGTTTGGAAAGAGCGAAGGCGCAGAGTCCTGTTGCGTGTGGGGTTGTGTAAAGGCTCCCAAAGGGAGTTCAGGTGTACCTATAGTCTTCCATTGGGAGCCTTTTTTGATCGGATAAAGTGGTGTCGTATGTGTTTTTTATGGTCGTAATTAGGGTTCGGCTCAGTGTTCCTGTTAGGGTTACTTTTTGTATAGGGATATACATATATATATATATGATATATAATATATAGGGATACTTTATGTATCTGTTTGTAAAGAGATAACCTTTCCTAGCACTGCTTTGCTTTTCCTCGTGCTTCTTTCCTTTACTTTGCTTTGCCTTACTTTGCTTTACCTTTCCTGTCCACAATTTGTTTTGCTTTGTTTTGTGTTCCTGGCACTACTTTTCTATTCCTTCTCTGCTTTGGTTTGCTTTTCTTACCCCTGCTCTGCTTTGCCTTACCTTGATCTGTTTGATTTTGTTTGCTTTGTCTTTCACGACAATGCTTTGCTTTTCCTTGTGGTAATTTCCTTTTGCTTTGCTTTGCCTATCTCTGATTTGCCTTTCCTGGCCATGCTTTGCTTTGCTTTTCTTACTACTGTTTTTGTTTCCTTTTCTGGCCCGGCTTTGATTTACTTTGGTTTACTTTTCCTTCACTTCCTGACACTGGTTTGCTTTTCCATGTGCTGCTTTGCTTTGTTTTGCCTCGCTGTGTTTTGTCTTCCCAGGCCCTGCTTTTACATTTTCTGGCCATGCTTTCCTTTGTTTTGCTTTGCTTTGTATTCCTGGCATTGCTTTGCTTTTCCTTCTCTGCTTTGCTTTGCTTTTCCTACCCCTGCTGTACTTTCCTTTGCATCAAACTGCTTTGCTTTCCTTTGCTTTGCCTTTTCTAGAACTGCTTTCATTTTACTTGTGCTACTTTGCTTTGCTTTGCTTTGCCTTGCTGTGCTTTGCTTTTCCTGGCCCTGCTTGTCATTCTTTTCCTTATGCCGCTTTAGCAGGGCTTTGATTTGTCTTGCTCTGCTTTCCTCTGCATTGCTCTGCTCTGCTTTGCTGTGCTAGCCTTCTTTGGCGGACCGTCCCAGCGATTTTGCCAATTGATGCATTTACACACACAGGAATGCTAGGTCACCTAATGTGCCCTCCGCACAGCCTGCCAACCGCCCCTTCGGAGCTGGCAGGTCGGGGTGTGGGGGTCAGCCACCCAGCGAAGTCTATTCCATGACCCCTGCTGCCTGGCGAGCCGCCAGGTGAGCTCCGCTGCTGTTTGCCTGCGGAGGGTGCGGGAGTGAGGTTTCGAAAGATGGTAAGTAATGACATGATTCCTAAAGCTAGAGCGGACAACAGGCAACATAAACAATAATAATAATAATAGTATTTATCTTCAAAAACAGCTAAAACAAACCGGCCAGGCAGCCAGCCACACCGAGGCGCACAGGTGGCGAGCAAGAGCCCCTGACGGCAGAGCGAGTGGCGGCCCGAGGCAACCGGGGGCCGCGGCCACGCCCTCGCCTTCTCGAACGGCGCCGGCTGCTCTGGTCGGCGGGAAGCTGGCGCCACGCGTAGGCGAGAGGGGTACGCTTAAACCTGGCTGGTCGTCAGGCTCCCGCCGAGCCCCTCTCCCGACCGGTGGGGGGGAGCTAGATCGTGCGGGAGGGAGCACAGCTAGGAGCTCGTGCTCCAGCGTTTTGTCCCCGGGCCCCATACGGGACGCAGAAGGTGGGTGGGCAGGCAGGCGGGCGGACGTTGCCTTGCCTTCTGCAACGGCCGGCTCTGCGGCAGGGCGGATTGGCGTTGGAGTCGGCTTTGGGGTTGCAGTTCGGCTTGGGGTCGTGGGCGAGGGCAGCGTCTGTCCGCCGCCGGCAGCCCCGTCTTCACGGCGGGTCCCCGCCTCCCGGCGATCCTGATCCTGATCTGCCCCGCTTCTCGGCTGCTGGGGAAGAGCGGCGTGGGAAGGGAGGAAGGGAGGGAATGAGAAGATGAATTTGTGAATGAATGAATGAACCAACGAATTGATCAACAAAGGAATGACAAAACGGAACGACAAAGAAGGGCTGGGGAGAAAGCGAAAAGGTACAGAAAAGTGTGTAGGCAGCTGCTGGTAGTGACATGCGGAAAAGACTCCACTACCATAGGGTTGTAAGGTAGGTATACTTTATTGCGGTGCACCAGGCGCACTGGGAATAGCTTCCCTCAAAAAGTGCGCATCTGCCCGGTCGTCTCTCACAATCTTATACATGAATACTGTTACATATTACATGAGCTCTAATACATATTATTTTCCCTGAAAATGCGGACCTCTTCCAAATACTCATTTCCATACTCCCCGCCCTTAGCTCCTTCCAGTTGCACCTGCGCAATGTAGCCTGGTGGTTGTGGGCAGGGGTCTTTCAGGATGAAGGCAACGAGGAAGAGGAGGTTAAACTTTTTTTTACCTCTCTGGACTTTGACCTTCTGTTGGACAGTATTTAGAAGTTTTTGTTTATCTTTGCCTTGTTTCCTGCCAACAAGTTGTTCATTCTTCTCTAACAAGTTGTTTGTCCTTCTCTCATCTGTTGGCCTTGAACGCTATCTCCCTTTTACATCTGCTTCTCATCAGATTCTCATCTACTTCCCCTATAATTAGGATATTCTTAGGTTCTTATCTACATCCCCGGTAATTAGGATATTTTACCATATATGTAGCTAAATACTAATTCGGATAAGTTTCAGCATCTTCCCCATCTCAGTAGCTGATGGCCGCCAGCTCAACCTGTCTCATCTTTGGGAAGTCGACAGGTTATGCCCCCCCCCGAGCCTCGACCCGCCAGGTCTAGCATGTCGTCAAGGTGATGAGCTGAAGTGCCACTGTCTGTTGGCGAGTGGGCGATCGTCTACCCGCTCCCGCCCCACGTTCCATGCCGATCGGCCGGTGTCTTAGGCACTCAGCTCACCGTCCCTCCGGCTCCCCAAAGGTCGCCAGGTCTACTCACCACGCCAGCGCAGAGCCGCCGTGTGGGGGCGTGCGTCCGACCGGCCGGAGCCGCCAAGTCAACCCGGACCCGGGAAGGGGGTGGAGGAAAAAAAAACGCGGAAGGAGACGGGAGAGCGACCCCTCCGCGCCGCGCGGCGCGGGGAAATGGGGCGGCGCGGGCCTCTCCGCGCCTCTTTCCCTCTCCTTAATGCCCGCCGTCCCCGATCCCCTGAGAAAAGATGGAGAAAAGCGAGTTCCCACCCCCCCGATGGGGGAACGAAGGAACGGACGGAGTGCTGGTGCACGCCCGCGCGTGACAACCGCGTCCACTTTCCTTTCCCGCTCTGCCCGTGCCTCCGTGGCCTGGCCCGCGCTAGGGCGGCGGTGAAGGCGACACCAAGGGCAAAAAGCGACAAAAGCTTGTGTTGAGGGCTGACTCTCAACAGATGGCAGCGAGGGAGCTGTTCTGCTAAGTACGAAACCCTGACCCAGAATCAGGTCGTTTACGAATGATTTAGCATCGGGTTCCCCACAAACATGGTAAGCATACAGATGTCCAAGCCTTGAGCAGACAGTTTCTGTGGGAGAATGCTGTGAGAAACGGTGGCGAAAGCCTTACGGATGTCCGGGCAGACCACATCCATAGCCATTCCCTCATCCACTGAGCACATCGCTTTCTCTTAGAAAGAGATCAGATTTGTCAAGCAGGACCTTTCTTTGATAGCCGCCTACTGAATTGGCCTGATCACCTGATTGTCCTTTAAGTGTTGTGTGATGGTACTCAGGATAATCTGATCCATGAGCTTTTCCAACACCGTAGATGGAATAGCAGATCTGTAGGTCCCCAACTCCTCCTTCCAGCCCTTCCTGTAGACAGACATCATATTTGCTAGTCGCCAGTTGACCACAACCGCCCCTGATAGCTAGAACTGCTGATCAATGACAGAAGGCAGCTTGGCAAGTGATTCTGCCAGCTCCCTCAGTAGTGACAGGTGGATCCCATCTGGCCCCATAGATGTGTGTACATCTAAGTGGAGTAGCAGGTCTCTAACTATTTCCTCATGGATTATGAGGGCTTTGTTCTGCTCCCTGTACCTATCTACCAGCTCTGGAGGCTGAGTATCAGGGGAACAACTGGTCTTTCTGCTAAAAACTGAGGCAAAGAAGGAATTAAGTATCTCAGCCTTTTCCTCATGTCTTCTATGTTTCTGCGTCACTGTCTTTTCCCCCACATCCAATAAAGGATGGAGATGCTCCTTAATGCTCTTGTTATGTGTATATATATATATGTATATATATTTATAATATAATCTCTTTGACAGTAATAGATAGGATCCAGTTAGGATTTGGCCATTCTGATTTTGTCCCTGCACAGCTTCGAGACATGGAGGACTGAGCTCCACACAAAATGAAAGAGCGGATGGAAAAAAAACACAGAAAAGGTGAAACCTGACAGCCTTCCATCCCCTACCCTTCTCTGAGTCTATGCTGCAATTCCATTCAACTGCTTACTCCTGTATTGTCCAAACTGTCCTGCAACTCCTGTTTCTGTTATCTTGTGAGAGACAACACAATCAAGGTGAGCCTTCTTCCTGCAGACATTAACAGCTGACAGAATGGAGCATCAGTCCAGGGAAACCTTGAGAAACTGCAGGATTTTGCCTACAGAAACCTCTTGACATTTACAAGGAGAAGAGCCCAGTCCTGCACCAGAGGAAGAGGAACCCCACACATCAAGGCATACTGGGACCCTGCTGAGTGAGCAGTGCCCAGGAGGAGGAGGGCCTGGGCACCATGAGGGATGCCATATGAGCAGTGGTGCCTGCTCACCAGGAACCAGGCCAGCTTCCTACAGAGCTGCCTTACGAGGAGCATGGCCACCAAGACAATGTAAGTTACTGTACACAGCTCAGATTTGGTGAGACATCACACAGACGGGTCTACAACCAGCAGGGAAAGAGATGCAGGTCTGTGAGTCCCAGGACAGCCTGGTGTGGAGAGGAGCAAGGACATTGGAAAGGCTGAAAGTCCCAACAGGACTGAGGTCTTTGTGTCCATGGCTATGGCTGTTGTCTCTGACAGTGAGGCCTATAAGGAGAAAGCTTATCGTTAAAGCACCAGGGTCTCATTGTCTCCTCACCACCACCCATGAACCAGGAAGGGGTTGTGCTATTCTCCTGCACTTGGCCTTGCACATCCCCATCTCCTACTGCCCCAGGAAGAGCCCTGAGCAATGTGTAAAGGGAAAGGATCTCCCTTCCCAGGGTTAGGGGTCAAAGCCTGTTTTTCAATACATTAGTGTCACCTTCACATTACCTTTGCTTGTCCTCACTGCCTCCAATGTTCTGCTCTAACAAGCTCCAAGGGAGGCTATGTCAGTGGTGGTCCTCGGGGACACTCTAGGAAACTTGAATTTGTTGAGAGATTTCTTCAATTTGCTCTCCGTGCCTGAGTGTTGTGGGCTCATCACCAAAGCCACCAGAGGGGTCGTTACAATGCCTCTGCTGCTGAGCTGGGCCGGGCTCCTGGGACAGAGAGAGCTCCTGGCAAGAGGGCCCTGGTGCAGAGAGACAGCTCTGCCCAGGAGCAGCTCCTCTGCACAGCACAGCAGGGTTGGGGGCTCTGACCGCAGGTGGCACGGGGAGAGGAGAGAAGGAGAGAGGGGTTGGAGGCAGTTGGGAGTGGGAGGATGCTGAGAGCTGACTGCAGGAGAAATCAGTACAGCCCTTGACAAGGTAAGTCTCTGTCTGCAGGGCCATGCAGCTGCAGGTCCTGGAATGGTCTCTTTCTGGGTCTTGTTTCTGGGAGGGAAGTGGGCAATGTAGTAGGCTTTGAGAGTCCTGCTGGATTGCACTGCGAGGTGAGGAAGTCTGGCAGAAGCCCCTTGGAGTGCCCTAAGCCAGGTGCCCCCCGTCAGCCCAGAACACCCTGCCCTGGCTGGCCATGCTGGGCTCTCTGTCAGCTGCCCTGTAGCTCCTGCAGCCGTGGAGGTGCCCCTTGGCAGGGCCCTGTTGGTGGCATGGTGCTGCAGGGCAGTGCTGAGCACAGCCACATGGGATGCGGTCTGTGAGCACGGGCAGGGGGAAAGAAGAGGTGGGTGCAGAGCAGCAACTCCCGGCAGGGATATCTGCAGGCAACAGAGAGAGGGGCAGGCGGCCAGAAGGAGCTGTTGCCAGAAACGCCATGGCAGGGAGGATTCGGGCACCTCGCGGCCATGCCCTGCAGTGCAGACACCTTCCCCTGGAGCAGCCCCTCCCTGGCCTCCTCTCCCCCTGCAGCCCATGGGCTGTGGGGCAGGCATGGCCAGCACAGCAGGCAGAGTCCAGACAAGGACAATCTCCCCAGCTCATTCTGGTTGTGAGCTTCAGCCGGAGACAACCTAATGATGCTGTCCAGCTGCACTTGTACTGGGGCTTCTCTGCTTTCAGCTGTCTCCAGTTTCTTAGGGAAACACCTGACTGGGATAGTCCTGCAGCTCAAGGAGGGGTAGCACAGGTCAGCTGACAACAGGACTGGTGGGCAGAGCTGCTCTGCTCAGTCTTCACCAAGGAACAGTCCCTTTGCCTCCTGGCACACACGGGACTTCACCAGGAGTGCACAGGAAATGTCTGGGCATTCAAACATCCAGTACCTCTCCTAAGAATTACAAGGGCAACTGGAGTAAAGCAAAGCAAACAAAATTCCTACAGCTATGCTCTGCATTCAGATGAGTTGTTTGCAACAACACTAGAAAGCTCATGGATATGACAAGTGGACTGGACTTGAGTTTCCTGCTTCCCTCCTGCTGCACAGCAGGAAGGACTCCTCTGGAGCCCACAGCAGCCCCTGCTCCCAGTGCCACTTTCACCCAGCACCAGCCAGAGCTCAAGCAAGAGAGCTGCAGAAAGCTTCTCCCGTAAAGAGAGAGGCTTGTCTGTGGGGTTTCTAAGACATGCAATAGGTTTTCCTCATTGAAGTCTGTTCTAACTGTGTTTTTTTCTCCTCTTCAAAGAAACCCATGTTCAAAGTCAGCAAATGCCCAACAGCAGCTCTGTGAGCGAGTTCCTCCTGCTGGCATTCACAGACACGCGGGAGCTGCAGCTCCTGTACTTTGGGCTCTTCCTGGGCATCTACCTGGCTGCCCTCCTGGGCAATGGCCTCATCCTCACAGCTGTAGCCTGCGACCACCACCTCCACACCCCCATGTACTTCTTCCTCCTCAACCTCGCCCTCCTCGACCTGGGCTGCATCTCCACCACTCTCCCCAAAGCCATGGCCAATTCCCTCTGGGACACCAGGGCCATCTCCTATCAAGGATGTGCTGCACAAGTCCTCTTTTTCATTTTCTTCTTTGGGTCAGAGTATTCCCTTCTCACCGTCATGGCCTATGACCGCTACGTTGCCATCTGCAAGCCCCTGCACTACGGGATCCTCCTGAGCAGCAGAGCTTGTGCCCAGATGGCAGCAGCTGCCTGGGGCAGTGGCTTTCTCTATTCTGTCCTGCATACGGCCAACACATTTTCCCTGCCCCTCTGCCAAGGCAATGCAGTGGACCAGTTCTTCTGTGAGATCCCCCAGATCCTCAAGCTCTCCTGCTCAGATGCCTACCTCAGGGAAGTTGAGCTACTTGTGTTCAGTTTTTCTTTAGTATTTGGTTGTTTTGTTTTCATTGTTTTCTCGTATGTTCAGATTTTCAGGGCCGTGCTGAGGATGCCCTCTGAGCAGGGCCGGCACAAAGCCTTTTCCACGTGCCTCCCTCACCTGGCCGTGGTCTTGCTGCTTATCAGCACTGCCATGTTTGCCTACTTGAAGCTCCCCTCCATCCCCTCCCCATCTCTGGACCTGGTGGTGGCAGTTCTGTACTCGGTGGTGCCTCCAGCAGTGAATCCCCTCATCTACAGCATGAGGAACCCACAGCTGAAGGATGCAATGAGGAAACTATGGAGGTTTCTCTGTAAATAAAGACAACAAAGAAGCCATCAGATATACACTGGTCTCAGCTGCCGTCTCTTCCCATCTCCTCTGGAGCTGGGGGAGCAGCCCCAGCATGCAGGAGGGGCTCAGGGCCATGAGCCCAGCTGCCACATGGAGGAGCAGCCCCGGTGGCCCTCGGGGCTGCCCCTCACTGCCCACTGGGCTCTGCCTCTCTGCTGCCTTCGGGTCGGGGCTGCTGCTTCCCTGGAACCATGGCCATGGCCTGCAGCAGGACCTGTTCTTTTCTTGTTTCACTTCCACACTCTCTGCTTATTCCCTTCCATTTCTCTTAGCCCTCAGGTTCTCTTGGGGTGACAGTCCTGCAGTTTGTACAGTGGCATCTCTGATGCATCTCTGCACGCGTCTTCCAAATATGGTGTCAGGAATACAACCAAAGAGCTGCTCCCCAAAATGGTTTTTACTTTTCTGTGCTGACATTCAGTCAGAGCTCCAGATGATAATTGAAGGACTAAAGACTGGCCAGGCAACTGCTGCCTTGATGACACATGGCCCAGCAAAAAGTAACTGTACTTTAACTGGCCTGGGACTATCCCACTAGTGCTGGGTCTGATGGCAAATGGCATCCTGGAGAGGAATGTGGAGCTGCTCTGTGCCTGCGCCAGGCCTCTTGTGCTGGCCTGGGGAGCGGGGCTGGTCCTGAGGGGCACAGGCACTCTGTGCAGGGGATTACGCAGGCAAGAGACCAGGGCTCCTGCAGCTTCTCAGACCTCCATTTCCTGAGCTGGTCCTACCCCAGGGGCTGCTGGGGAGGCCCAGAGCCGCCTTTGTCCCAGCAGCTGCGGTGCCTTGCAAGGGGCTGGGGCTGTGGTGGCCGTGCCCAGAGCCCTGCAGCAGCCTGTGGTGGGCACTGCCCTGGGGCCAGCCTAGCCTGTGCTGCTGGCCTGGGCTGGGCTGGACTGGGGAGAGGGCAGGGAGGTGGGGAGAGGTGGGCAGGGGCTGGGCTGGACTGGGCAGTGCCCAGGAGAGCACTTTGTTGACTTTGATGACTTTCACCTATTTCTTTGAGGACTGCAGACACCCGCCTCTGTTCACCACCTTGCTGTCATCCCAGCATTTCCATCATTTCACGAATGTCTCATCAACCCTCACCAGCTGTTCCTTCAAACACAAAGCTATGGTCTGATCGGAGACACTCTTTGGATGACCTCAGACAAGATAGCACAACACTTTGAATCACAGAATCATAGAATTATAGAATATCCTGAGTTGGAAGGGACCCATAAGGATTATCAAGTCCAACTCCTCACACCACACAGGTCTACCCAAAAGTTTAGACCATGTGACTATGTGCATAGTCCAATCTCAAATTCAGACAGGCTCAGTGAAGTGACTACTTCACTGGGGAGCCTGTTGCAGTGCGCAACCACCCTCTCAGTGAAGAACCTCCTCCTGATATCCAGCCTAAACTTCCCCTGCCTCAGTTTGACACTGTTCCCGTGGGTCCTATCACTGTTTATGGAGAAAAGGTCGCCTGCCTCTCCACTCCCCATCACGAGGAAGTTGTAGACCGCGATGAGGTCCCACCTCAGTCTCCTCTTCTCCAGGCTGAACAGGCCCAGTGACCTCAGCCGCTCCTCATATGTCTTCCCCTCTATGCCCTTCACCATCTTCATCACCCTTTGAGGGACACTTTCTCCTCGTGGACAGTACCAACATTCCAAAGTGCACTTTGTGGCAGTTTTTTCTCTCCTGCTCTTTCCTACTACCAAAGAAAGCTCCATCAGGGTGGAAACCACTCCTAAAGTAGGCATCCCAACCCATCAGCCTTCTTGCGGCCTGTCAGCCAACCAGACAGAAGTCACCTCACCAGCATCTTCCAGGCCATGGGCCTGCTGCTGGCCTTGCAGCTTCTTGGCTAGACACACCCAAGCCTTGTGCCTCCTGCTGTCCAGTCATGGACTCAAGCAGAAGGGACAGGACAACCCATATTGGGGCCTTCTTTCTGTCTGGGTCCTCCTGGGTATGTAAGCAGAGTCAGCATGCCAGCCAGGTGCCTTCTGCTGGCCTACCAGGGCCACTGGCAGATGTCAGCCCAAAAGTACAGATCCCAGGTCTAAGTCAAGGGTGACCTGCCACCTACAGACAGAAGTGACCTCACAGTCCCTTTCTGTGACATGTTCCTGCTGGTTCTCTATCAAATGCAGAGACAGAAGTGACCTCACAGTCACTGCCACAGTCACATTCCTCCTGCTGGTGCAGGAGATCCTGAAGCTGAGCTGAGCTCATCAGAGCATTCCCACCCATCTCCTCCTTGTGGCCCACAAACTGATCACATCCATGACCCCTCACATTCATTTGGTGTTAGGGTTTTGTTTTGGTCTCTCAAGCATTGTTCTAGGGTTAAATAGAGCATTTTAATTCTAGTGTTAAGGGCAGGGATCAGGGTGATTAAGAGAGTAAAAGCAAGGGGAAGGGGCTATGGGCTGAGGTTTGGCTTCAAGGAGTGCTTTGAGGTCAGGCGTTAAGAGTAGTGGATTCCTGACAGCGTGTGGAGTAACATTTAGATTTAAGGATTAATGTTGCTAGTTAAAATAGGGGAAGGGCTTTACATGACTCTTTTAAGCCAGTGTTACAGCAGAATCAACATTGCCTGAAACTTCTAACCTCCCAGAAATCATTTATTTCTGCTGGCCATACTCCTCTTCCCTCTCCCAAATCTCACATGTCTCCTGGCCTCCCCATATCACTCATCTTCTTAGGGACAGTTTTCTGATGGCTTTCATGATCTCACAGTATCTGTCTCACCTCTGTTGGCTACTCCATTCTTGAGACAGACACAGCACCTAAAGCAGGATGGAAAAGAACACAAAAGGCTGTAGGACCACCCTGAACAATGTGCCCAGCAGCTCTTGTACCACCCCAAAAATTGGTTTCCTGCCTCCAGCTTTTGGATATAGAATGGCTCCTCTGCACCCAGGGTAACTTCTTCCAGGCCCTCATGTATGGTTCAGTTTGCCCCGGGCATCTTGGAGGCAGTGGCCCCCTCTGTGTAGAAAACTGAAAGCAGTACTGAAGGATGACTTCAGGCAAAAGCTGACACTTCTGATATGACAACCCCTATTGAAGACCTCTTCCTTTATGGGGCCTATCAGGTACTTACAAAGAGCGGATCTCACAAACTACATGCACAGCAAGTGCCTTCAGCTTGCCTTTCAGGTACTTTCGCAGATGTGAGCCTAATGGCACAGATCCCAGCCAGGAATCAAGGGATGAGCTGTCAGCTATTTCTCGAAGAAGCCACCTCAAAGGCCGTTTAACAGCCATTCACTTCCTGCTGGACTTAGAATTTCTGAGGCACCACTGACCTCATAATACCACACTTACAAAACACCCCCTTTTTGGCCTACCAGGTAGAAGTGATCTGGTTGTGATCCTTCAAGCCTGTGGCACTGTTGCTGGGCTCCCAGACTCTCTGATGCATGGGAGCCAGTTCCTTGCCAGTCCTGTGAGGTGCTAGGGCAGGAGGGACCTTGCAGGCAATGTCCAAGCTCTGTAACTTTTGGTGGTCTTTCAGCTCCTTGCGCACAGAGAGGATCATGCTCACGTCCAGAAGCCATGTGCTGAAGCTGGCCTAGAAGACATTCAGGGGAAGCGCCCTCCCAGCCCCAGCCCCCACTGGCGGTGTTGCTCCGCAGAAGGAGGCGGCTGTGGTGCCCAGTGCACAGGAGCACTCTGGGGAGTGCCCTGGGGCTGCAGAGCTCTCCTCTGCCTGTTCACACCAGATTGAGCACTTGATCTCTGGTCAGTCCACCTCAGACAGGCTCATGATCTGCGGGCTGCATTCACTGCTGTCTCCTGGGCTCACACTACCCCTGCAGATGTCCCCGTATGCTCTGCACACACCACTCTTGCCCGCAGGTCCCACATGTCTCTCCAACCCTCCCCTCTTCCCCTGCAGTAGTGGCACCTCACTGCAGCAGGTTGGTGCATCTCCAGGCTCAGGGGTGTTTCCTGAGGGCCTGCCCTGTGTGGGGAGTGGTGGAGAAGAAGAGATCAAGGTCAGCTCCTGGGGCATGGCTGAGCACAGCACAGCCATCCCGCACTGCAGGCAGGCCCCTTCTCCTAGGCTGAGGCACACATGCAAGATGGACACTTCTCCATCAGTCCAGCTTCACGCAGGGCCCTTCAGCCGTGCCCCAGTCCCAGGACTGACCTCCTTTTCCTCCTCCACCCACAGACATCTGCTAAAGCCCTGAATTTCCTTGTTTCTCACAACAAGTGTTTCTCCTGGCCCTCCCCACTGGCCAGCACTGCCTCTCAGGTGGCACTCAGTGACCCTTCAGAAAGGCCTTTGGTCTTCCTCAGTTGTCCTGGTGTTTATTAGCACCTTTCTGGCTCCTTCCAGAGCTTCTTGTTCATCATGGGGACACTGACTGTGGCTGGGACGGAGTTACCCTCTGCAGAGCAGCCCCTGTGGTACTATTTTCTATACGTGACCAGAGCAGTGTTGGTCACCCATGGCTGTAGCTGCTGTTTCTGAGCAGGGCTTGCACAGCATCAAGGCCTTCTCTGCTTCTCACTCAACCCCAGGAATGAGTTGGCTGCAGGTGGGCAAGAAGTTGGGAGGGGAACCTGCTGTGATAGCTGACCCAGCCTGACCAATCCGAGGAGCCCATGCACTCCTCAGATTCACCTTGTTTGTTACCAGATACTACCTTGTACGGCCATTTTATGAGGTTCTAATCACTACCCACTGAGCACCTTGTCCCTGGAGATCCCCTGACATCTCCTGGAAGCTCCAGATTCCTCACCAGGCTGTCGTTGGCCATCAGCCCCACTGCAGGGGACACAGTCCCGTGCAGATGAGTCCAAGACCAGTTGTCAGCTCCTTAGGCAAGTGCCGCCATTACGGGAGCTCTTAGTCCTGCCCTTGGTCCCTCACAGACCACCCTGGGACTTTCAGTCTGTGTCCTTCACTCCACGAAGAACCCCAGAAAAGAGAAGAGCAGGGAGCAACCCCTTGGCTGTATTCCTGGCAGCAGCTTTGGAAAAGGTGACCAGGCTTCTGGGTTTGCCCTAAGCAGCCCCTTTTGTTTCTATGCTGCTAGCAGGGAGGCCAGATGTGACCCAGGGCTGTACAGTACCTGCTGCTGCCTGCTGGGACAGGGATGCTACTGCAGAGACAACAGGACTCTCACCAAGGTACACGAGATATCAGGGCTTATCCAAATACAAGAAGCATAGTGATTAAGCTAAAGATAGCAGCATTGAAAAGGCCACGTCCTGCTGCTGGCCATGGCCATGGCTCCAGGGAAGCAGCAGCCCCGACCCGAAGGGAGCAGAGAGGCAGAGCCCAGCGGGCAGTGAGGGACAGCCCTGAGGACCACCAGGGCTGCTCCTCCATGTGGCAGCTGGGCTCCCAGCCCCTCCTGTGTGCTGGGGCTGCTCCCTCAACCCCAGAGGAGGTGGGAAGGGATGGCAGCTGAGAAGACTGAATTTCTGATAGCTTCCTTATTGGGTTTATCTGTACAGGAAACCACGATCTATAGGTTAATGATTAACAAGTAGGAGGATAAGAATATTATTTCTATCAGAAACAATAGTGAAAATAATAATAGAGACAAATACTAAAAAACAAATTCTTAAAATTGTTAAAATTTCCTGAGAAAACATAGCATTTTTGATTTTATGCATATTATTATAGGTGAATGTGCTGTATAATTGTGTATTCTAGCAGTGTCCTCACTGCTTTCCTTAATTCCCGGTTCCTCATGCTGTAGATGAGGGGATTCACTGCTGGAGGTAGAACTGAGTACAGAACTGCCATCACTAGGTCCAGGGATGGGGAAGAGATCGAGGGAGGCTTCAGGTAGGCAAACATAGCAGTGCTGATGAAGAGGGAGACCACGGCCAGGTGAGGGAGGCACGTGGAAAAGGTTTTGTGCCGGCCCTGCTCAGAGGGCATCCTCAGCACAGCCCTGAGGATGTGCATATAGGAAATAACAATGAAAATAGAACAACCAAATAATACCGACATACTAAATACTACTCCAGCTCCCCTGAGGTAGGCATCTGAGCAGGAGAGCTTGAGGATCTGGGGGATTTCACAGAAGAACTGGTCCACAGCATTGCCTTGGCAGAGGGGCAGTGAAAATGTACTGGCTGTGTGCAGGACAGCATTGAGAAAGCCACTGCCCCAGGCAGCTGCTGCCATCTGGGCACAAGCTCTGCTGCTCAGGAGGCTCCCGTAGTGCAGGGGCTTGCAGATGGCCACGTAGCGGTCATAGGCCATGACGGTGAGAAGGGAAAACTCTGCTCCAATGAAGAAGACTAAAAAGAGGACTTGTGCAGCACATCCTTGATAGGAGATGGCCCTGGTGTCCCAAAGGAAATTGGCCATGGCTTTGGGGAGAGTGGTGGAGATGGATCCCAGGTCGAGGAGGGCGAGGTTGAGGAGGAAGAAGTACATGGGGGTGTGGAGGTGGTGGTTGCAGGCTACGGCGGTGAGGATGAGGCCGTTGCCCAGGAGGGCAGCCAGGTAGATGCCCAGGAAGAGCCCGAAGTGCAGGAGCTGCAGCCCCCGCGTGTCTGTGAATGCCAGCAGGAGGAACTTGCTCACAGAGCTGTGGTTGGACATTTGGTGTTTCTGGGAATGGAGTCCTGCCCAAGGAGGAAAAATGTATTAATAAGTAAGAATACTTATCTGAGACAAACTTGTTCCATTTTTCTCTTAACACCCCTAAACACTTGTCCCCTTTCAGGCACACATTTGGCAGGTCCATTTCAGGAGTTCTGATTGATGCTACCTGGCAGTGTCCCTGGGAGCAGGGGACTCTGCTCTAGGAAGTGCAGGAGTCAGTCCTGCCCTACACAAGAGGTGAAGAGGAACATTGGGTAATCCCAGATTCAATCACCTGATAATAAAGACTTTTTCCATATTGTTGCTTCCAGTTCATCCAACTGCAGAGCAGGGCCATTAGGATTTTGTGTGTGTGTGTTTTTTATTATTATTTATTTGCTTGTTTAGATGCTCTCCCCACTTCTGAGGACTTTTACTATGGCATAAATCCTGGGCATTTCTGCTGCACTACAAGTGAAACCTTGTAGATTCTCAGAGTCACAGATACTGCCTTTTTAGAGCAGAGTGCCCTTCAGAGAGGAGAGCCAGTCTGTCCATCAGTCCTGGTCTCAGCTGCCCTGTGCTGGCAGATCTTTGATCTACAGGACAATTTTGCTCCTATGTTCCTAGAGTCGTAGAATCATAGAATATCCTGACTTGGAAGGGTTCCACAAGTATCACCGAATCCCACCCCTGAACCTGTACGTGAACACCCAAAAATCAGTCCATACGCCTGAGGGGGTAGACCAAATGTTTGTTGAATTCTGGCAGCCTCAGTGTTGTGACCACTTCCCTGCGGTGCCTGTTCCAGTGCCTACAGAACCTGGACACTGCTGGGAGCAAAGGAATCCAGGCTCAAAGTGCACATCTCCAGACACCTCACCCTGTCCCTGTACTCCCCTTCCCTCAAGCACACCGAGGGCTCACTCCATGTGCATGTGAAACCCCCATCCGCAGCCAGCCTGGAAGCAAGAACAGCAGCAGCACAGCCAGGAGCAATGCCAGCGTGCTTCTGCCAGGGGAGGCAAGGCCAGGGAGGGACAGACGGACACTCAGCAGACCCTCCTGTGCTGCAGCTCTGCCTTCAGAGGAGGCAGCTCCTGCTGGGGACACTGGGAGCTTGAGGGCAGAGGCTGTGCTGGTGGAAGAGGAGAGCAGGAGGTGTCCCAGGGAAGGCGCCTGCCCTGCAGGGGATGGCAGGGAGGTGCCTGAGCCCTCCCTCGCACGGCATTTTTGGCAGCAGCTCCCTTTCACTGCCTTCCCATGTCCCTGCTGCCTGCCCATGTCCCTGCTGGGAGCTGGTTCTGTGTCCCCACATCTCCTCCCTGTCCGCGCTCATAGACCCCATCCCACAAGCTGTGTGCTCAGCTCTGTCCTGCAGAGGACTCCTGAGTACAGGGCCCTGTCCATGGGGTTGCAGCTCCTTAACAGATGCTCCGGTAAATACTGAGGAGACCACACACATGATGCTGGTGCAGTCTTCCAGCTGTAGTGGCTGAAAGGACTTTATCAAGTTCATCGCTGACATATTAATCTCTCAGTGCAATACTCCAGGAATCTCAGTCTCCTCTACAGTCCAGAAAATACATTGCCATGAAACCTGCCTTCCCTCCTCAGGAGGAATCTGAAAGTACACAACTGTAAAAAAATCTTTATCTTCAGATTAACCAAGACTTGGTCTTCCTCTAGAAATGCCCCCTCATAAATGCCATTCTCTAAAGCATCTTGTAGTCCACATACAAGCTGAGTGAGACCCATCCTGAGAGATGCTATCAGCCATTGGTTGTGCCAGCTGTAGAAGACCCCTCTGGCAACTGCACCTGCATGGCCCTGCTGCCAGACACTCACAGTATCAAGAGTCTGCAGATCTGTCCTGCCACATGCTGCCCTCTGTTGTTGCGCTCCTCACTGCCTCCAAGCCCTCTCTCCTCTCCTCTTCCTGAGCCACCTGTGGTCAGAGCCCCCAGCCCTGCTGTGCTGTGCAGAGGAGCTGCTCCTGGGCAGCGCTGTCTCTCTGCAGCACTGCCTGCTTGCCAGGAGCTCCCTTTGGGCCCAGGAGCCCAGCCCAGCTCAGCAGCACAGCACCCAACCATGTCATTGCTTGCTCTGTTCCATTGGGCTCCCTCGAGGTGTCCCCAAGGCCTCAGGGCTGACAGCTCCTCCAGGCAGCAGGGTGTCTCCTGGGGTGTGGTATTTGAAGCAGACTGAAATTATCACCGTCTACTCCTCTCTGAACATGGGAGAGATGTATTTTAGAAGTGTGATTTGTTCTCGATAGTGTGGTTTTCTAACAACATTACAAATGATTCCCTCCCTTAACCCTTTCCTTTTCCATGGTGCGGTAGCACACCTCGGCCATGACAGGCACGGATAATTTTAACCCTTTGAACACCCTTCAACATTTCTTTTAGGAACTGAGAAATAAACTTCTTGCTCCTTGCTGTCCTAACAAGAGAGGGGGGACCAGAGTGCTCCAAAAGAGTTTCCATGAAGAAAGGGGAACGGGACACTAAGACACCATTTGTTGAGTTTCCCCAGCTGTCCATCTGGAAGATACTCTACCCATACACAAATCTCTTCTTCCTCTTTCTCATGACCAGCACAGTGACTGGGATGTGGAACACCCTCATCATTGTGCTGGTGCCTACACCAAACACCTGCATATGCCTGTGGCCTTCTTCCGTTGAGAGATTTGCCCTCCTTGCAGACCTTGTACAGCTCCACCACCCTGCACCAGATGCCAGCCAGCTTTCTGACTGGGGACAGCACCCCCTTTGCTCACAGAGGTGGGAGTACTATCAGCTGCACCTTCTGCATGACTAGAGTGCTTCCTGCTGGGGGCCATGTCCTATGGTCAGCCCTGGGCTGTATGCCATCCCTGTTCTCTTCCAGGCTCATGAAGTGGAAGGCCTGACTCCAGAAGGCAGCTGTACCTGAATTAGGGGAATTTTTCTCATGTACAGTAATTATTTCTCCTCCTCCCAGCTACAGTGCTGTGGCCCCAGTGTCATAGACCCCTTCTGTGGTTTTACCCCATTGCTGGAGCTGTCCCGCAGTGCCACAGTGATACTCATGGTCTTTGCTTTCATAGTCTACATTTTGGATCCAAGGTTGCTTAGAGGTGGTTTTTGGAAGGGTGAAAGAGGTGCTAGTGGAGCTGCAGATGTCATCATAATACCTATCTCAAAGAAAGAGGGAAAAATAACCCTGGATCCACAGAAGCCATTTGGAAAACAAAACTTAAAACCAGGAAGCATATTTTTGAGGAGGTGCAGAGCTGATGGGCACATTGTGCAGGATGCTCCTAAAGACCTGTGTGTCCTTTTCCCTCCTGACTAAAATGCCACTTCCTTCTCAGGAATGGAGTAGCCAAAGAGGTGAGAACGATACTCTGCAATCATGAATGTTATCAGAAAGCTGATCCCAATAAGATATGGGGAGTTCAAGAGCAGCCTGGACAAGAGAGATGTGAGATTTTGGGGTGGTAAGTGGAGCATGGCCAGCAGTAATTAATGATTTCATAGATGTAAGAGGGGTCATGTAATGTCGATGCTGTGGTAACATTGACTTAAAGCAGTCACATATGGCCCTTACCTTATTTGAACCAGTAATTTTAATCCCTAAACCTAAATGCTACTCTAACACTGTGACAGGAATCCACTTCTCTAATGCTTGAAGTCCAAGTATCCCTTGAAGCAAAACTCAGCCCGTAGCCCCTTTCCCTTACCTTTATTCTCTTGCTCTTCCTAATCCCTTCCCATAATACTGGCATTAAAATGCTTTATTTAGCCCTAGACAAGTTCTTGGGAGACCTAAAACAAAAACCCTTAACCACAGAGCTTGCCAATACCCTAACCACAGACCTGATACACACAGAAGAACACCAAACCTCCCCATTAAACCGATGTTTACTCTCTAACGCAGAATGGTGAATCCTAGTCCCTAAAGAGAGAGTTCAGCTCAGCTTCAGGATCTCCTGCACCAGCAGGAGGAATGTGACTGTGGCAGTGACTGTGAGGTCACTTCTGTCTCTGCATTTGATAGAGAACCAGCAGGAACATGTCACAGAAAGGGACTGTGAGGTCACTTCTGTCTGTAGGTGGCAGGTCACCCTTGACTTAGACCTGGGATCTGTACTTTTGGGCTGACATCTGCCAGCAGAAGGCACCTGGCTGGCATGCTGACTGTGGGATCTCCTCTGCCTACATACCCAGGAGGACCCAGACAGAAAGAAGGCCCCAATATGGGTTGTCCTGTCCCTTCTGCTTGAGTCCATGACTGGACAGCAGGAAGCACAAGGCTTGGGTGTGTCTAGCCAAGACGTTGCAAGGCCAGCAGCAGGCCCATGGCTTGGAAGATGCTGGTGAGGTGACTTGTGTCTGGTTGGCTGACAGGCCGCAAGAAGGCTGATGGGTTGGGATGCCTGCTTTACGAGTGGTTTCTACCCTGATGGAGCTTTCTTTGGCAGTAGGAAAGAGCAGGAGAGAAAAAACTGCCACAAAGTGCACTTTGGAATGGTAGCACTGGCCACGAGGAGGAAGAAGTGTTGTGCTGTCACACCCAAAGAGTGTCTGTGATCGGACCATGGCTTTGTGTTTGAAGGAACAGCTGGTGAGCGTTAATGAGACATTTGTGAAATGATGGAAATGCTGGGATGACAGCAAGGTGGTGAACAGAGACGGGTGTCTGCAGTCCTCAAAGAAATAGGTGAAAGTCATCAAAGTCAACAAAGTGCTCTCCTGGGCACTGCCCAGTCCAGCCCAGCCCCTGCCCACCTCTCCCCACCTCCCTGCCCTCTCCCCAGTCCAGCCCAGCCCAGGCCAGCAGCACAGGCTAGGCTGGCCCCAGGACAGTGCCCACCACAGGCTGCTGCAGGGCTCTGGGCACAGCCACCACAGCCCCAGCCCCTTGCAAGGCACCGCAGCTGCTGGGACAAAGGCGGCTCTGGGCCTCCCCAGCAGTCCCCGGGGTAGGACCAGCTCAGGAAATGGAGGTCTGAGAAGCTGCAGGAGCCCTGGTCTCTTGCCTGCGTAATCCCCTGCACAGAGTGCCTGTGCCCCTCAGGACCAGCCCCGCTCCCCAGGCCAGCACAAGAGGCCTGGCGCAGGCACAGAGCAGCTCCACATTCCTCTCCAGGATGCCATTTGCCATCAGACCCAGCACTAGTGGGATAGTCCCAGGCCAGTTAAAGTACAGTTACTTTTTGCATGTGTCATCAAGGCAGCAGTTCCCTGGCCAGTCTTTGGTCCTTCACTTACCATCTAGATGCCTACTTTAGGAGTGGTTTCCACCCTGATGGAGCTTTCTTTGGTAGTAGGAAAGAGCAGGAGAGGAAAAAATGCCACAAAGCACACCTTAAAACATTGGCACCGGCCATAAGGAGGAAGAAATATCCAGGGGAACAACTGGTCTTGCTGCTACAGACTGAAGCAAAGAAGGCATTAAGTGCTTCTGCCTTTACCCCATCTCTTGTCACCAGGTTTCCCTCCACATCTAATAAAGGATGATAATTCTCCTTAATTCTCCTTTCTTTAAAGTATTTATATAAACAATTCTATTGTCTTTGACAGTAATAGACAGATTGAGCTCCAGTTAGGGTTTGGCCCTTCTAATTTTGACCTGCACAGCCCCATAACATTTAGGACACAGCTCCTATACAAACTGACAGCATTCATGAGAAGGAAGCACAGAAGAGTTGGAACCTGGCAGCCTTCCATACCCTACCCTTCTGTGAGTCTGTGCTGCAATTCCATTCAACTGGTTACTCCTGTATTATCGAAACTTTCCTGCAACTCCAGATGCTGCTATCTTGTGAGAGATATCACAATAACACGAAGGTTGAACTGTCTGCTTGCAGTCATGAACATCTGACAGAATGGAGCATCAGTCCAGGGGAACCCTGAGAAACTTCACAATTTTGCCTACAGAAACCTCTTGGCATTTACAAGGAGAAGAGCCCAGTCCTGCACCAGAGGAAGAGGAACCCCACACATCAGGGCAGACTGGGACCATGCTGAGTGACCAGTGCCCAGGAGGAGGAGGGCCTGGGCACCACGAGGGATGACACATGAGCAGTGGTGCCTGCTCACCAGGAACCAGGCCAGCTTCCTACAGAGCTGCCTTACGAGGAGCATGGCCACCAAGAAGATCTGAGTTACTGCACTCAGCTCAAATGTGCTGTGATACCACAAGGACAAAGGTCTAGAACCAGCAGGGAAAGAGATGCAGGCCTGGGAGTCCCTCAGACAGCCTGGTGTCACAGGATAGAGGGTTATGGCAAGGCTGAAAGTCCCAACAGAATCCAGGTATTTATATCCATGGCTATGGCTGTTGTCTCTGCCACTGACACCGATGTGGAGACAGCCTATCATTAAAACACCAGAGCCTCATTGCCTCTTCGCTCCCACCTGTGAACCAGGCAGGGGTCGTACCATTCTCCTGCACTTGGCCATGCACATCCCCATCTCCCCCTGCCCCAGGAAGAGCCCTTAGCAATGCATGAAGGGAAAGGATCTCCTGTCCCAGGGGCCAAGGGTCAAGGCTTGGCCCTTATGCTTGGTGAAACACATCCAGGTTTCCTACAGTGTCACCTTTACACTGCCTTTGTCTACTTGTTCTCCCTGCCTCCAATATTCTGCTCTAACGAGCTCCAAGGGAGGCTATGTCAGTGCTGGCCCTTGGGGCGACACTCCAGGAAACTTGATTCTGAATTGGACTTCTTCAGACTTCTTGAAGAGATTTCTTCAATTTCTCTCAGTGCCTGAGGTACGTGGGCTCATCACCAAAGCCCCCAGAGGGGTGATTACAATGCCTTGGGCTGGGCCTGTGCTGCTGAGCTGGGCCAGGCTCCTGGGACAGAGAGAGCTCCTGGCAAGAGGGCCCTGGTGCAAAGAGACAGCTCTGCCCAGAAGCAGCTCCTCTGCACAGCGCAGCAGGGCTGGGGGCTCTGACCGCAGGTACCCAGGCAGAAGGGGATTCCTGGCAGCCTGGAGGGTGCAGGCAGAGGAGAGCTCAGTGCAGGAGAAACCTTCACAGCTGTGCACACGGTAAGTCTCTGGCTGCAGGACAGTGCAGGTGAGGTTCCTGGAAAGGGCTCCTGGATCCGGGACATCTCTGCCAGGATGTCTCTCGTAGCTTGTACAGTGTGGACGAGAACATGCTGCAGAGCAGCCACAGGGGTGCCCAGGGCTGTGGTGCAGAGCAGGGTCCCTGCTGTGCCCCAGGGGCTGTGTGCCAGGGCAGGAACTTTGCCGCCTGCCAGGCTCAGCACTGAGCCTGCCTGGGGAGCCCAGGGGCTTGGACAGAGGAAGGGCAGGGCAGTGGCTGCCTGCAAAGAGAAGGCACTTTTTGCAGTTTGCCTGCATTTTCCTGCTCTGATTCTGGGGCAGGCTCTGTGTTAACAGAGTGGTTAGATTTGCACAGATGACTGAGCTTCCTATTGCATTGAACTGAGACATAAACAGGTTAGTGACAAACCTTAGAAAACACTTCTCTCTGCTTACAGACTGCACCAAGGGTTTTCTGAGCTATTCATTAAGGACCTGCCAACAGGGACATGTCCCCAGACCTGTCCCTATCCCTGGGAGATAACTGTAGGGCAGAGCTGGGCACACAGCAGCTGGGATGGGGTCTGTGATCATGGACTGGAGGAGATGTGGGGACAGAGGAACAGCTGCTGGAAGGACAGCTGCAGGCAGCAGGAACATGGGCAAGAAGTGAGAGCTCCTGCAGAGGATTGTTTACAGTCTTTGCTATATCTGAGATTCCTTGATCTGCCCTTGTGAATCGGCATCCTTGCCATGTACTTGAATTCTGCACAGCCGTGCTAAAAGGGAGACATTTCCACCTGCACTTGGAGCTGGTGCCCTCCTATCCCAGCACAGCCCGGGTGATTTTTCAGCACAACCTCTGAGTGCAACCATCTCCCAGCTGAGTGCTGTAAGCAGCCAGCAGCTGGGCACGAGGGGATGGACAGAGGAGCCCTCCTGGATGTGACTTCTGGCTGAGGTTTGTGCCCACAACAACTGGGCCATGGAGTTTGTTTAACATTGCCAACAACATCTTTTAGATGGGATGGGGTGTCTGAAACCTAAAACTCTGTGTAAGTAGACACATTTGCTGACCCGCCCCCCGCCACCTTCCTCCGTGGCAGAAGGCATCCTCCAGATCTCTTTACCCTCTGCTGTCTGTGCACGGCAGATGGCACAGAGGTGTGAGGACAGGCTACACCTCACTGACACCGCAGCCTCTGCACTGGGTTGGGTCCGCCCTGCCTACCTATGCCTGCTTCTCTCCCTTGCCCAGCATGGCAGCTGTGGTGGTGTCTGATTCTGACAGGGAGTGCTGTGCAAGGAGGCTGAAGCAGGAAGAGATGCTCCCTGTTCTCTCCTGCCAGACACAGGCAGTCTGCGAGATGATTTCATCTCTCTGGGTGGAGAAGGGAAGGGAAGACTCACAAGGAATCACACGGCCAAACACCCCTCACTCAACAGAGGGATCACCTTCCCTGGAACCCTCCTCCAAGCACATGACTCTATTGGCACCTCTGTGTACCACTGCTCTGGAGTAGCAATGGCCCATCAGGAGCTGATGGGTAGAGGCGGCTGCTGTGTACAGGACACTCAGCAAGCACAAAGCAGGGCTCCAGCCAGGGAGAGACACAAAGATCCCTTAGAAAGAAAGGCAATGTGGAGGCTTCAATGAAGAATCAAAGGAGTATAGCTCAGAGCAGTTTTCTCTAACACTCTATATTTTTTCTTCTTTGGCAGTGTCCCTGATGAAGGGCAGTAAATGCCCAACAGCAGCTCTGTGAGCGAGTTCCTCCTGCTGGCATTCGCAGACACGCGGGAGCTGCAGCTCCTGCACTTCGGGCTCTTCCTGGGCATCTACCTGGCTGCCCTCCTGGGCAACGGCCTCATCCTCACCGCCGTAGCCTGCGACCACCACCTCCACACCCCCATGTACTTCTTCCTCCTCAACCTCGCCCTCCTTGACCTGGGTTGCATCTCCACCACTCTCCCCAAAGCCATGACCAATTCCCTCTGGGGCACCAGGGCCATCTCCTATCAAGGATGTTCTGCACAGGTCTTTTTGTTTGTATTTTTTATGTCAACAGAATATTCCATTCTCACCATCATGTCCTATGACCGCTACGTTGCCATCTGCAAGCCCCTGCACTACGGGAGCCTCCTGGGCAGCAGAGCTTGTGCCCAGATGGCAGCAGCTGCCTGGGGCAGTGGCTTTCTCAATGCTGTCCTGCACACGGCCAATACATTTTCCCTGCCCCTCTGCCAGGGCAATGCTGTGGACCAATTCTTCTGTGAAGTTCCCCAGATCCTCAAACTCTCCTGCTCAGAGTCAGACTACTCCCGAGAAGCTGGGATTATTGCTTTTAGCCTTTGTTTAATTTTTGGTTGTTTTGTTTTCATTGTGTTGTCCTACGTGCAGATCTTCAGGGCAGTGCTGAGGATGCCTTCTGAACAGGGCCGGCACAAAGCCTTTTCCACGTGCCTCCCTCACCTGGCCGTGGTCTCCCTGTTTGTCAGCACTGCCATGTTTGCCCACCTGAAGCCCCCCTACATCTCTTTCCCATCCCTGGACCTGGTGGTGTCATTGATATACTCAGTGGTGCCTCCCGCAGTGAACCCCCTCATCTACAGTATGAGGAACCAGGAGCTCAGGGATTCCTTGATGAATCTGATGCCTTGACATGTTTCAAAATCAAGAATCATAGAATCACAGAGTCATTTACATTGGAAGAGACCTTCAAGATCACCTAGTCCAACCTCTGACCTAACATTGACAAGTCCTCCACTAAACCATATCATTAAGCTCTACATCTAAACGTCTTTTAAAGACCTCCAGGGATGGTGACTCCACCACTTCCCTGGGCAGCCCGTTCCAGTGTCTAACAACCGTTTCGGTAAAGAAGTTCTTCCTAAGATCCAACCTAAAACTCCCCTGGCACAACTTAAGCCCATTCCCCCTTGTCCTGTCACCAGGCACGTGGGAGAACAGACCAACCCCCACCTCTCTACAGCCTCCTTTGAGGTACCTGTAGAGAGCGATAAGGTCGCCCCTGAGCCTCCTTTTCTCCAGGCTGAACAATCCCAGCTCCCTCAGCTGCTCCTCGTAAGACTTGTTCTCCAGGCCCCTCACCAGCTTCGTCGCCCTTCTCTTGACTCGCTCAAGCACCTCGATGTCCTTCTTGTAGCGAGGGGCCCAAAACTGAACACAGTATTTGAGGTGCGGCCTCACCAGAGCCGAGTACAGGGGGACGATCACCTCCCTAGCCCTGCTGGTCACACTGTTTCTTATGCAAGCCAGGATACTGTTGGCCTTCTTGGCCACCTGAGCACACTGCTGGCTCATATTCAGCCGACAATCAACCATCACTCCCAGGTCCTTCTCTGCCTGGCAGCTCTCCAACCACTCATCTCCCAGCCTGTAGCTCTGCTTGGGGTTATTGCGCCCCAGGTGCAGGACCTGGCACTTGGCCTTGTTGAACTTCATGCAGTTGACCTCAGCCCATTGGTGCAGCCTATCCAGATGCTCCTGCAGAGCCTTCCTACCCTCGAGCAGATCGACACACGCACCTAACTTGGTGTCATCTGGAAACTTACTGAGGGTGCACTCAATGCCCTCATCCAGATCATCGATGAAGATATTAAAGAGGACCGGCCCCAGCACCGAGCCCTGGGGAATGCCACTAGTGACCAGCCTCCAACTGGATTTGACTCCATTCACCATGACTCTTTGGGCCTGGCTATCCAGCCAGTTTCTAACCCAACGAAGCGTGCGCCAGTCCAAGCCATGAGCAGCTAGTTTCTTGAGGAGAATGCTGTGGGAAACGGTGTCAAAAGCCTTGCTGAAGTCAAGGTAGACCACATCCACAGCCTTTCCCTCATCCACCCAGCGCGTCAATTTGTCATAGAAGGAGATCAGGTTCATCAAGCAGGACCTGCCCTTCATAAACCCATGCTGACTGGGCCTGATCGCCTGCTTGCCCTGCAAGTGCTGCATGATGACTCTCAAGATAATCTGCTCCATGAGCTTCCCTGGCACTGAGGTCAAACTGACAGGCCTGTAGTTTCCCGGGTCAGTCCTCTGGCCCTTCTTGTAGATGGGCGTCACGTTTGCTAGCCGCCAGTCAACTGGGATCTCCCCCGACAGCCAGGACTGTTGATAAATGATGGTAAGCGGCTTGGCCAGCTCCTCTGCCAGTTCTCTCAGTACCCTTGGGTGGATCCCATCCGGCCCCATCGACTTGTGCACATCCAAGTGCCGTACCAGGTCACCAACCATTTCTTCGTGGATAGTGAGGGCCACATCTTGCTCCCCATCCCCTTCCACCAGTTCAGGGTACTGGGTATCCAGAGAACAACCGGTATTGCCACTAAAAACTGAGGCGAAGAAGGCATTAAGCACCTCCACCTTTTCCTCATCTCTTGTAACTGTTTCCCCCCGCATCCAGTAAAGGATGGAGATTCTCCTTAGTCCTCCTTTTTGTGTTGATGTATTTATAAAAGCATTTTTTGTTATCTTTAACGGCAGTAGCCAGATTGAGCTCCAGATGAGCTTTGGCTTTTCTAATTTTGTCCCTGCACAGCCTCGCAACATCCTTATAGTCCTCCCTAGTGGCCTGCCCACTTTTCCAAAGATTATAAACCCTCTTTTTTCTCCTAAGCTCAAGCCACAGTTCTCTGTTCAGCCAGGCTGGTCTTCTTCCCCGCCAGCTCGTCTTTGGGCACGTGGGGACAGACCGTTCCTGCGCCATTAAGATTTCCCTCTTGAAGAGCGCCCAGCCTTCCTGGACTCCTCTGCCCTTCACAACCGCCTCCCAAGGGACTCTACCAACCAGTGTCCTCAGCAGCACAACGTCAGCCCTCCGGAAGTCCAATACAGCGGTTTTACTGGTCCCCTTCCTGGCCTCGCCAAGAATAGAGAACTCCACCATTTCGTGGTCACTCTGCCCAAGACAGCTCCCGACAATCACATCCTCCACCAGTCCTTCTCTGTGAAGAGAAGGTCTAGCGGGGCGCCACCCCTGGTAGGCTCACTAACCAGCTGCGTCAGGAAGCTATCTTCCACGCTCTCCAGAAACCTCCTAGACTGCTTTCTCTGGGCTGTGTTGTGCTTCCAGGATATGTCAGGGAAGTTGAAGTCCCCCACGAGAACAAGCGCTGAAGATTTCGCAACTTCTGTCAGCTGCCTGTAGAACTCCTCATCCGTCTCCTCATCCTGTAACAGTCTGTAACAGACCCCGACCAGGACGCTAGCCTTGTTGGCCCCGCCGATCCTAACCCAAAGGGACTCGACCTTGTCATTCCCAGCCTCGAGTTCTACAACATTGAAAGACTCTAATATAGAGAGCCACACCACCACCCCTTCTGTGCTGCCTGTCCCTTCTGAAGAGCTTATACCCAGTCATTGCAGCACTCCAGTCATGAGAGTGGTCCCACCATGTCTCCGTGATGGCAACCAAGTCATAGCTTGCCTACTGCACGATGGCTTCCAGCTCCCCTTGTTTGTTACCCATGCTGCGTGCATTGGTGTAGATGCACTTCAGCTGGGCCATTGCCTTATCCCCCGGCCTTGCTATTGTTCCCCCTGGCACAGCTCCAACAATCCTTGCTTCATCCCCGTCCCCCTTCTTACCTAGTTTAAAGCCCTCTCAATGAGCCCTGCCAGTTCCTGGCCCAGGATCCGTTTTCCCCTAAAAGATAGGGACCCGTCTGCGGCCATCAGGCCGGGTGTTGAGTAAAGTGCCCCATGGTCGAAAAACCCAAGATTTCTGTGTTGGCACCAGCCCCTGAGCCACGTGTTTATCAGGTGGGGTTTTCGTGTCCTCTCTGTACCCCTCCCTGCCACCGTAGGGATGGACGAAAACACCACCTGCACTCCCGCTCCATCCACTAACCATCCCAGTCCCCTAAAGTCTCTTTTGATAGCCCTCAGGCTTCTCTCTTCAATGTCATCACTACCTGCCTGGACTATCAAAAGAGGATAGTAGTCAGAGGGGCGAACCAGGTTGGGAAGCTTCCTAGCAACGTCCCTGACCCTGGCCCCAGGGAGGCAGCAGACTTCCCTACAGGTAGTGTCAGGCCGATAAATAGGGCCCTCTGTTCCCCTGAGGAGAGAGTCTCCCACAACAATAACCCTTCTGTCTTTCTTGGTGGAGGCAGTCCTGAGGCGTGGAGTCGACCTCCTTGCCCTAGGCATCCTCCTGGGTACACTTGCTACCTCTTCCTCACCCACCGGTCTCTCAAGCTCCAGGGCCTCAAACCTGTTGTGTAAGGGCACCTGGGAAGGCGGGGCTGGTGGGGGAGGGCATTGCCTGCAATGTCGAGCAGGGACATGTTTCCATTCCTCCTCAACTCCCAGATCCCCTCCCTCTGCCTGACGGCGACAGGGCGGGGGTCCACCCCCATTTGGGGTGTCTCACCCCGGTACCTCTCCTTGAGGCCCTGCAGGGGGTCGCTCCACCAGTCTATGGATGGTGCTGTGGTTTATACTGGCTGGCAGCTAAGCACCACACAGCCATTCGCTCACCCTCTCCCTCTCCCTCTCCGGGATGGGGGAGTGAAACAGGAAAATGAAGCCTGTGGGTTGATGCAATTCAACTCATGGGCTATTCTCACCCAGTATTAAATCCCCTTGAGGTACACACCGGACTTCCCCATTCTTTTGCATTACCCACCAAGTACACCCAGGCCCCTGAGCAAAAGCAATCCCATGAATGGGTGTGCCTTTTTCTGTGGCAGGAGTAGCCCAGACTGTCTTCCCCAGCATGTTTCTTATGTGCACTACAGGAACTTTGTCTTCTTCAACAGTACGTAACAGGTTTGATTGGGCAGGTCTGTCTCGGTTGGCAGATCACCTAATGCTGACTAACCAGGTGGCCTTTGCCAAATGTGTGTCCCAGTTTTTGAATGTCCCAGCACCCATTGCTTTCAGTGTAGTCTTTAACAGTCCATTATATCGTTCAATTTTCCCAGAGGCTGGTGCATGATAGGGGATGTGATACACCCACTCAATACCATGTTCTTTGGCCCAAGTGTCTATAAGGTTGTTTCGGAAATGAGTCCCCTTGTCTGACTCAATTCTTTCTGGGGTGCCATGTCACCATAGAACTTGCTTTTCAAGGCCCAGGATAGTGTTCCGGGTGGTGGCATGGGGCACAGGATATGTTTCTAGCCATCTGGTGGTTGCTTACACCATTGTAAGTAGGTGGCGCTTGCCGTTGCAGTTTTGAGGGAGTGTGATGAAATCAATCTGCCAGGCCTCTCCATATTTATATTTCAGCCATCGTCCTCCATACCAAAGAGGCTTTGACCGCTTGTCTTGCTTGATTGCAGCACATGTTTCACAATCATGAATAACCTGTGCTATAGTGTCCATGGTCAGGTCCACCCCTCAGTCACTAGCCCATTTATATGTTTCATCCCTGCCTTGATGGCCTGAGGTGTCATGGGCCCATCAAGCTATACATAATTCACCCTTATGTTGTGTACTGGGTCTGTCTGGGAGGGAGTTAACTTTCCCTACAGCATCCATACACTGCTGTGCTCTGTACTTGTGGCTGGAATGGCATTGTTTTCTCTGCAGTCTTTTGTCTATTGCTGAGCAATGCTGGCACAGTATAAGGACTCACTCTAAACCCCTCCCAAGAGCCAGCAGGCTGGGGTTGGGCAAGAGGTGAGGAGGGGACATCACCAGGGCAGTTGAGCTAAACCAGCCAAAGGGATATTCCATACCATATGATGTCACACTCAGCAATAAAATGTGGGAAAGGGCTTTTGCTATAACAACAGCAATAAAAGGTGGGAAAAGGCTCTCATAACAACTGCTGTGCTTATTGAAGTCTTTCTTCCTGGGATGTGGCCTAACATCACTTGTTGATAGGAATTAGAGAGTAATTTATTTATCTATCTCTGTGCTGCCTCATGGCCTTTGCTTGTTGGTGTGTTTTTTTTTTTTTTTTTTTTTTTTTTTGTCTTTTTCTTTCCAGCATACCTGGTCTTCTAAGGAGGAGGAGTGAGAGAGCAGTTGTGGTGGAGTTCAGCTGCCTAGCAAGGTGAAATCACCACAGTTATCTCTGCAAGCTGCCCTGAACATAATGAGTAAGGAGAAGGTTCTCGTGCCCTATGTATGGGCATTTGCTTGGCCAATGCCTTGACCAAAGGGGCTTCCCAGCAGGATCCAAGAGGATGTCCTCAGATGTGGCCCTGATTCCCAGAGATACTGCAATGGAGCTTGCAGATACCCACAGATATCTTGGAGCAGCTCTGGCTCCTGAGATGTCACCAGGTGCTTCCATCCGAACCACTCCTTGCTGCTCTCCATCTCCATCCTTTATCATGGGACGAGGGGATTTTGTGCCCAGCAGAAAAGAGGCAGGGGGAATGCCCAGATGAGGTGTGGAAGAAGGAACTGAGCCCCCTTCCAGCCCCAGGACTACAGACCCTGAATGAGATGCCTCAATGGACTCAGCTAAATCCTGTCCCTCAGCAGGGGTACACAGATCCCTGTCTGTCACTGCCCAGCTCTCCTGCCTGTGATGGGACAAGGAGAGGGGTTTCTCATACCCAGCTCTGTCTCTGGCAGGAGGAATGACACGGATTGGAAGAAGTCTCCCAGCAGCTGAGGGAGGGAACATCAGTGATGGCTTTGGTGCAATTCCAGGGAGGTTTATGGGGAGCCCAGGGACATCTGGAGGGAGCCCAAAGGCACAGAGCAAGTGATATCATGGTAGGGTGCTGTGCTGCTGAGCTGGGCTGGGCTCCTGTGCTGCAGGGAACTCCTGGCAAGCGGGCAGCACTGCAGACAGACAGCTCTGCCCAGGAGCAGCTCCTCTGCACAGCGCAGCAGGGCTGGGGGCTCTGACTGCAGGTGGCATGGGGAGAGGAGAGAAGAAGAGAGGGCTTGGAGGCAGTGAGGAGCGCAACAACAGAGGGCAACGTGTGGCAGGACAGATCTGCAGACTCTTGACACCGTGAGTGTCTGGCAGCAGGGCCATGCAGGTGGGCATGCGAAAGGGGTCTACTACAGCTGGCACATCCAATGGCTGATAGCATCTGTCAGGGTGGCTTTTCCTCTTTCTCCAGCAAGGAGTAGATGCTTTAGAGAACGGCATTTGTGAGGGGAAATTTAAGAGGAAGATGAAGGCTAGGTTTATCTGAAGGGAAAGGCATTTTATGTAGTCTGCTTTCAGATTCCTGCGGTGGAGGGAAGGCAGGTTTCATGATAATGGGTTGTCTGGATTGTACAGGAGACTGAGACTCCTGGAGCATTGCACTGAGAGATCACTATGGAAACAATGAGACTTATAAACTCTCTTCTCACATCTCAGCATACAGACTACAGCAATATCATACTTATGGTGTCCTCAGGGCTTACCTGAGCTGATCTTTAGGAGCTGCAACCTCCTTGATGCTCCTGGACATTGTCCTGTCCTCAGGAGCCCTCTATCGGGCAGAGCTGAGCACGGAGCTTGTGGGATGGGCTCTGTGAGTATGGACAGGGTGGAGATGTGGGGGCAGAGAAACAGCTCCTGGTGAGGACAGAAGCAATGAACATCTGTCCCTCCCTGGCCTTGCCTCCCCTGGCAGCAGTACACTGGCATTTCTCCTGGCCATGCTGCTGCTGTTCTTGTTCCCAGGCTGGCTGTGGATGGGGGTTTCACATGCACATGGAGTGAGCTCTTGGTGTGCTTGGGGGAAGGGGAGTACTGGGACAGGGTGAGGGGTCTGGAGATGTGCACTTTGAGCCTGGATTCTTCTGCTCTCAGGAGTGTCCTGGTTCTTTTCAGGTGAATATTTGAATGTAATTGTTGTGCAGCTCAAAGAGATGCCAGCAGAAGAGACCAGCCTTCATGGACAGACTGGCTGTCCTCTTTGAAGGACACTCTGCACTACAGGGACAGTCCTTTGCCTCTGAGAATGAAAAGGAATGAAAATATTCAATAAAGATTTCCCATCAGCTCTCCACCACAGGTGAGTAAACTGGGAACAACAAAGTGGATTTCTTTATATCAGGAGTGAATTTAATTTGAGATTGCCCCATGTTCCTCTCTACTTATTTCTGTAGGGCAGAGCTGACACCTGCGTTGCCCACAGCAGAGTCCCGTGCTCGCAGATCCACCCTCAGCCAGCATCAATCAGAACACATGACAGGGACCTGCCAAATATCTGCCTGGAAGTGGGGAAGCACGTTGGAGTGCTTAAATAAGGAACGGAAATTGTTTTTCTCAGATAAATCTATGGTTAATTATAACCGTCTTTCTGTTCCTCCTTGGGCAGGACCCCATGGTCAGAACCAGCAAATGCCCAACAGCAGCTCTGTGAGCGAGTTCCTCCTGCTGGCATTCACAGACACGCGGAAGCTGCAGCTCCTGTACTTTGGGCTCTTCCTGGGCATCTACCTGGCTGCCCTCCTGGGCAACGGCCTCATCCTCACCGCCGTAGCCTGCGACCACCGCCTCCACACCCCCATGTACTTCTTCCTCCTCAACCTCGCCCTCCTTGACATGGGCTGCATCTCCACCACTCTCCCCAAAGCCATGACCAATTCCCTCTGGGGCACCAGGGCCATCTCCTATCAAGGATGTGCTGCACAGGTCTTTCTGTTTGTATTTTTGATGTCAACAGAGTATTCCTTTCTCACTGTCATGGCCTACGACCGCTACGTTGCCATCTGCAAGCCCCTGCACTACGGGAGCCTCCTGGGCAGCAGAGCTTGTGCCCAGATGGCAGCAGCTGCCTGGGGCAGTGGCTTTCTCAATGCTGTCCTGCACACGGCCAATGCATTTTCCCTGCCCCTCTGCCAGGGCAATGCTGTGGACCAGTTCTTCTGTGAAATCTCCCCTATCCTCAAGCTCTCCTGCTCAGATGCCTACCTCAGGGAAGTTGGGGCACTTGTTCTTAGTGTTTCTTTAAGCTTTAGTTGTTTCATTTTCATTGTTGTGTCCTACATGCAGATCTTCAGGGCAGTGCTGAGGATCCCTTCGCAACAGAAACAGCACAAAGCCTTTTCCACATGCCTCCCTCATCTGGCCATGGTCTCCCTGTTTGTGAGCACTGTCATGTTTGCCTACCTGAAGCCCCCCTCCATCTCCTCCCCATCCCTAGACCTTGTGGTGTCATTTCTGTACTCCGTGGTACCTCCAGCAGTAAACCCCCTCATCTACAGCATGAGGAACCAGGAGCTGAAGGATGCTTTGAGGAAACTATTGCCTTGATGTTCTTCAAAATCAAGAATTTGCCCTTTGTCTTCTGCATATAACTGATAATGTAACATATTACATGCACAAGGGTTATTCTATTGTTTTTTGCTCATTTTTAATACTCTGCAGAGCAGTGCCAGCAGCTCGGGGCTGTGTAGAAAGTGGGTTGCATGGGGAAGGGTTGCCACAGTTGCTGTCCAGGCCAGCGCAGATGTGCTCACCTGGGAAATGCTCCTTGGAAATTGGGATGTCATGGGAGAAGAGCAGGGCCCCCTGTGTGTGCAGGGGAGATATAGAAAGAGAAACCCTTTGCTGCTGGTGCCAGCAGCCACATCGTATGCATGTGGAGAGATGAACACGGGTGAGCACAAAGTCCATCAGCTATTCCTACAAGTGTCATGAAGGCCAATGGGGCAGATAGTGTCATGAGGCCAAGTAATGTGCCCTGTCAAACCACCTGAAGGCAGCTCTGGGATGTGCTTACTTGAACCGAGGTCCCTGTGCCCACTCCTCATGCCTTGGGGCATCTCAGAGGAGGACAGAGCAGGGTGGGGCACCACAGGGCTGAGGTGCCTCCTAGCCTCTGGCAGTGGCTGCAGGACCCAGAGGGACACTGAAAGTCCTGCAGTGCAGTGCCCTTTCATGGCAGGGACTTGTGCGTGGACTCATTAGCCCCATGTGTATGAAGAGTGCAGGAGGCCAGTTCAGATGTGGACACCTCAGAGAGCCCAGACATTGCCCTGTGTGACTCCAGAAACAACCCACAGTGTCCCTGTGAGATCCCCCTTTGCACAGGTTCATTGCATATGCCCCTCTCTAATACGTCACAATACCCTGACTTTTTGGACCAGGCCATCAAGTGTTTGAATCAGTGAGATTTCTGGGGACTTGGAAAAGGCAGGCATCAAATGCGTCTTCAGGAAGGACAAGAAAAAGGACAGGGAGGATTGCAATTGTCACCTCCGCCCTTGGTGACATGGTGAGGAAAGCCCTGCCACAGCCATCTTCAGGCACTTGTAGGAAAACCAAGTGATTGCTGAAGCAGTTGGGGAGGGGAAAGAAAGGAATGTGGTGAACCTGGACATTAGCAAAGTCTTTACAATGGTCCCCTGGACTCTCCCTTTAGCCAGACTGATGATATTTGCACTGAAGAAGGGAATGATGATGGGAGGGGAAGGTGGCTGGACATTAATGGTACAAAGTCCTCCTGCCTGCCATTTACCAGTAGCATCCCTCAGTGATGGGCACTTGGGTCAACACCATTGACCCTCTTTGTTATCTCCCTTTATGATGGCAGGGAGGGCATTTTGAGCTCATTTGTGGCTGATGCCAAGCTAGGGGTAGTCCTTGAGCAACTTCACCTTGCACAGTGCATAACAATAGAAGGGCTGATGCAGGGCAAGTTAACTCCATCCCAGCCAGACCCAGTACAAGCAGACACCTGGTTGGCATGCTGATTGTGAAATCCCCTCTGCCTACATACCCAGTAAGACCCTTACAGGAAGAAGGGCTGTCTTTAGGTTGTCATGTTCCTTCTTGGAGGTAAGAACCCAGACAGACTTGAGAGTTTGCTTGTGGGAACCTCATGAAGTTCAACAAGGCTATGTGCAAGGTCATAGAATCATTACGGTTGGTAAAGACCTTCAAGATCATCTGGTCCAACCACCATCTGGTCCTGCACCTGGGTCAGGGCAATCCCAAGCAGAAATACAGGCTGGGTCGAGAACGGATGAGGTGATTATCCCCGTCTTCTCTGCTCTCCTGAGACCCACCCCACCTGCATTCAGCTCTGGGGCTCCCAATATAAGTATGACATGAAGCTATTAGAGTGAGTCCAGATAAGGACCACAAAGATAATCAAGGGGCTGGAGCACCTCTCCTATTGAAACAGGCTGAGGGAGTTGGGGTTGTTCAATCTGGAGAAGAGAAGGCTCTGGGGAGACCTAACAGCGTCCATCCAGTACTTAAAGGGGGCCAGAAGAGCTGGGGAGTGACTTTTTCTCAGGGTGTGCAGTGATAAAAAGGGAATGGTTTTAAACTTAAAGTTGGTAGATTTAGATTAGATAGTCAGATGAAATTCTTGACTTGGAGATGAGGCACTGGAACTGGTGCTGTGGGTCCAGAGGTCACCCAGAGGGAGTTGAGATCAGCCCATGCCTTTGTGTTTGAAGGAACAGCTGGTGAGAGTGGAGAGGCGTCAGTGAAATCATGGGAATACCAGAATGAGAGCAAGGTGGGGAAGAGAAGTGGCTGTATGCAGCCTTCAGAGAAGTGTGGGACAGCATGGGAAAGGGTGCAGAGGAGAAGGCAGAGGGCTCTGACAAGAATGGAAGGCCACAGGAGCACCAACATCTAGGTCCCCTTGGCCATGGCTTATGAGGAGACATGTCATACTCATGGCATTGGGACCATGTATTCTCCTTTCAACCATGTGCAAATGCTGGGAGGTGTCATACCACTGTCTTTCACATGATATTATGGGCATCACCCCTTACCCCACAGACTCCAGGAAGAACCCTGAGTGAGACATGGGGGTGCAGGATCTCTCTTCCAGTGGCTGGGGTCAGGTCTTGGCCCTTCAGCTTCACCAAAACAAACTGCTACTTTTCTCAGCACAGAGCCTTTGCCTGTCTGTAATCATGGCCTCCAGTTATCTGCCCTAACAATTCCCATAGGAGGCTTTCGTAGTAACAGAATAGAATAGACAACAGAGTGTAGAGTACTCTAATAGTACAGGATAGAGTAGCCAACAGAGGTGAGTCACATACTCTGATATAATGAAAGCCATCAGAAAGCTGATTCCAGTTTGATGACTGATAGGGGGAGGTCAGAGGTAGCCTGGCCAGGAGAGATGTCAGATTGGGGTGAGAAAAGAGGAAGGGAAGAGTAGCTCAGAAGTCTACCTTTGTAGAGGTAAGAGGGTTCATGCAATGTTGATGCTGCTGTAACAGCAACTTAAAACAGTCATGTATGGCCCTTACACTATTTTCAACAGTAACATTAATCCCTCAACCTAAACATTAGTCCACCACCCTGACAGGAATCCACTACTGTAACGCAGAACTCAAAGTATCCCTTGAAGAAAAACTCAGCAATAGCCCCTTTCCCTTACCTTTACTCTCCAGCTCACCCTAATACCTGCCCTTAACACTGACATTAAAATGCTCTGTTTAACCCCAGACTTCTTGGTAGACCTAAACAAACGCTAAATCATAATGCTTGCCCATACCCTAACCAGAGACCTGACACCACAAGCAGAACACCAAACCCTCCAACTAAAACTTTGCTTAATCTCTAACCCAGAAAGGTAAATCCTAGTCCCTAGGAGACTAGAGAGAGGTCATCTGTGCCACAGGATCTCCTGCCCCAACAGGAGGAATGTGACTGTGGCAGTGATGGTGAGGTCAATTCTGTCTTTGCAGTTGATAGGGAAGCAGCAGGAATGTGTCACAGAAAGGGACTGTGAGGTCACTTCTGTCTGTAGGTGGCAGGTCACCCTTGATTTAGACATGGGATCTGTACTTTTGGGCTGACATCAGCCAGTGGCCCTGGTAGGGCAGCAGAAGGCACCTGGTTGGCATGCTGACTGTGGGATCTCCTCTGCCTACATACCCAGGAGGACCTAGGCAGAAAGAAGGCCCCAATATGGGTTGTCCTGTCCCTTCTGCTTGAGTCCATGACTGGACAGCAGGAGGCACAAGGCTTTGCTGTGCCTATCCAAGAAGCTGCAAGGCCAGCAGCAGGCCCATGGCTTGGAAGATGCTGGTGAGGTGACTTGTGTCTGGTTGGCTGACAGGCCGCAAGGAGCCTGATGGGTTGGGATGCCTACTTTAGGAGTGGTTTCCACCCTGATGGAGCTTTCTTTGGAAGTAGGAAAGAGCAGGAGAGAAAAAACTGCCACAAAGTGTACCTTGGAAGGTTGGCACTGGCCATGAGGAGGAAGAAACGTCCTTCACAGATGACTGCTGTGGTGCCAGAGGTCACCCAAAGAGTGTCTGTGATCAGACCATGGCTTTTTGTTTCAAGGAACAGATGGTGAGGGTTGATGAGACATCGGTGAAATGTTGGAAACACAGGAATGAGAGCAAGGTGGTGAATAGAGATGGGTGTCTGAAGACTTCAAGGAAATAGGGCAAAGTGTGGCACACCATAGGAAAGCCTGCAGAGAAGGCAGAAGGTGCTGGCAAGAATGGAAGGCCCCAACAGCCTTGATGTATTTGTCCCCTTGGCTAGAGCTTATGAGGTGACATGTTACACTCATCGCAATGGGGCCTCATTGCTTCCTTGCAACCCTGTGCAGAAGCTGGGAGGTGTCACACCACTGTTCTTGTGGCATCACACTGCCTACCACATCCCTCAGACCCCCAGAAAATTCCTGAGCCAGACATGGGGTGCAGGATCTCCCCACCCAGTGGCTGCGGTCATTCCTTGACCCTTCTACTTCACTAAAACAAACCAAGACTTTATCAGCACACTGCCTTTGCCTGTCTGTAATCACGGCCTCCAATTATCTGCCCTAACAAGGCCCTGAGAGGCTTTGTTACTTAGAGCCCTCAGTGTGGCCAATTAATACTCGAACTCACTTCAGCTTTTCCTTCTGAATTTACTTTCTCAAGCGGTTGCATCACTCTCCTCTCAGTACCTGAGATTCATAGGCTCAGCACCAAAATGGACCATGGAACTCATTAAAATGCAGAAACTCCTAAGGAGCTATATATCTCCCACCATTTTCTTCAGGTCTTTTAGAGCTATTTGGTGAGCGTTCATGGTGTAGTTGAGGAGGAAGATTTCAAAGAGCATCTAATAAAAATCTTTCCTCATTTTAAATGCTGAATTTTGTTGTGTTTCAGTTTAGATCATTATTCTGCTATTGATATAGGTCTAGGGTTTCTCCTTTGGAGACCTGCTTGGGTAGGAAAAACAGGGTTTTTCCTATTTAAAAACAAACAACAGGAAAACATGCTGCAATTTTCAAGAAAACAAAGTTCAAGTTCCTCATTTTGTTACCTCCAGTGATGTTTACCTTCCCAAAAGTATGACTGTACATGATGTATTTTAAAATGACTAATAGGAAATTTAAAATAATAGTGTTAATATTAACCCATATCATAGTAATCCAGTGATACATGATGAAGTTCTTGCTAAGGAAACCATTAGACAGACTGCTGATATCTGGGTGAGCTTGAACTCACTGAAACTCATAGCAGCAACTGGGTCAGTGAGAGGGGTCTGAATGGTCAAAGAGTAAGGGGAGGGCAAACCAGGAGAACCATTGGAAGTCCATAGGTTCAGACAGGCATCTGGAAAGGGGACATTCATCATGTTCTGTGGAATCAAGATGGGTTTTGTGCCTGGAAGATGAGGGAGCATACCATGATAGACAAAGCAATGAAAATGCAAGTTAAGGAGATCATCAGTATCTCTTCTCCTGCGATGAATATAGATCATGGAAATTAGTATTTCTTCATTATAGAAATTACACTAGATGTGAGACATTTTATGGAAGGGATTGAATCATTGGAGCTGAGGAGTAGTTGCTTTATTATTTGAGTACTAAAAAAATTACTGGGTATTCAGGCAGAGCTTTGCTGTCTGACCATAAGCATAACCAGGAAAAAACACCTGTGGCCCCATTGTGTTTGAGGCACTTCCCTGGACTGGCAGATGTCAGAAAAGACCTGCAGGAGACCGGAGCCCTTTAGGAAAACCAGGTGGAGCCAGGTGGAGTTCCCAGGGTACCTCCACTTCCAGCAGTGTTCTTTGACCCTGTAACTGCAGCCCAGCACAGCACAGGAAACCCCTTCAAAGACAAACCGCTTCTTCAGGGGGTTCCTGGGATTGACCTAGATTTGAAATGGCCATTGGAAACCCATTACACTTTCTCTTATTCCTACTAGACACTTGAACATTTCATTTACCTTCCTGGGTCATCTTTAGCATACTCAGGCTGAAAAACTCAAGTATAGCACACTTCAAATGGCTGAGCCAGAACCCATCAGCTTGCACAACTTTGGAAATGGTCCTCGTCCAACTAAGATTTTGAAAGTGAAAAATGTGAAATGACCCATCAGGTCAATGCACAGGGTAAGGGAAAGTCACACATACTGTGCTGGAGTAGCAGAAGGCAAAAAGCATTGCACTGTGCCTCAGACTACACAAGGAGACCTAATCCAGTTCATCTGTGAGACAAAGCAGAGTGAAGGACATTGAGTTGTGGCCTAACATGAAGAAGGATGAAAATCACTGGTGAAGGCACCATCTTTTTGTGCCATCACAAATCTGGATTACACAAGCACTACAATACCTAATGGTAACCCATATGACCTGGGCTCAGTATTCCCACAGGGCAAGGGAAAGGGAGCCGACAGCCAAGAGACACATTTGGGTGTGGAAGGTGGGGCCCAGCACAGACAAGGAGTCAAGGTAGTGGGGTGGGGGAGGCCAGGAGAAGCAGCCCAAGGGGTGGTGCTGCTTGTGAGGACACGTTTGTGCCAGCAGCCTGAGTGGGCAGCAGCTGTGCGCAGGTAAGGGGAGGCCAGGAAGCACATGCCAAGAGCGCTCCTGCCAGCAGAGAGGAGGCCGGGGCCAAGGCCAAGGGGAGAGGCTGGCCCAGGGCAGGGGGCTGCAAAGGCCATGCTGAGCTCCCTGCCCCTGCAGCAGCCGCATTGGCCCTCAGCAGATGTGCTGTCCAGCACTCACTGGGAGGTGCTGGCATGCATCAGAGAGCAGTAAGGAGGGCGCTGGAGAGGGTCGGGGCGAGGCAGGTGGCAGAGCCCCATGCAGGGTCTGGCTGGGGGTCCCTTCTGCTGCATCCACCACAGGGAGCGTGGCAGGAGGAGGGCACTCAGGGCTCGTGGCCATGGGGCAGAGCCTGGCCTGGGACGCTCCATGACAGTCTTGCAGGTCCTGGCAGGCTGCCATAAGGGGACGAATGCCCTGGGCTCCCTTCCTGCTCTGCCCAGGCCAGCAAGGGCCCAGAGTGGCCTCCTCTCCCCTGCCCCTGCAGCTCTGGGCTCCCTTCGTACAGCCCTGGCTCTGCAGCACCAAGCCCTGCTGGGAGCCCTCCCCTGTATGCTCTCACTGCTCCCTGACACTGCTGTTGCTCTCTGCCGGGCCCTGCCCAATCCAGCCCAGTCCCTGCCCTCTCCCCACCTCCCTGCCCTCTCCCCAGCCCAGCCCAGCCCAGCCTAGCAGCCCAGGCTGGGCTGGCCCCAGGGTAGTGCCCACCATAGGCTGCTGCTAGAGAACGTTGCCGAGTGCAGTTGTGTCCCTCCTGGCCTGGCCGGCCATTGCTGCTTCCTTCCTCATGCTCCCCGCACTGCCCCAAGCCAGTGGTGCTGCTCTGCAGAGACAGGGTTACTCTCTGCTGCCTGCCTGCCTGCTCAGGGTGGGTGGGCAGCAGACCCAACCCTGTGGATATCTGCTATCGTGTATATCAGGATATCTGCTGCTGAGCCCCTTTCCATCTGCCCTGGTGGCTCAGCAGCATAGGGGAGAAAACATGGGTTTTCCCTAAGGGCACAAAGAGGAAGCGAGTGTTGAACTAGGTCTGCATTGTGGGTTTTCACAGATGCTTTCCAGAACCACACTGGACTCTTGGGCCTTTTCCTGCAGATTTCACAACTGTTCTGGGCATTGCAGTGCCGTCTTTAACCCATGGGCTCCTCAGGTTCTCCTTTCCCCTTGGAACACTCTGCCTTGGATGGTCACTCTTTAGATGAGGAACCACTCACTGCCCACCCAGACTCTCACACTGTCCCTGGAGTTCCTCTGACATCTCCTGGCAGTCCCAGATTCCTCTCCAGGATGCTATTTGCCATCAGCCCCAACACCAGAGGGACAGTTCCTGGCAGATAAGTCAAAGGCCATTTACAGTTTTCTGGGGCATGTGCAATCAAGAAGGAAGCTCCCAGTCCAACCTCTGGTCCTTCACTGATCACTGTGGGCCTCTGATCCATGGTGAAGCCCAGAAAAACAAGAGGCCTATCCAGGGAGCCCATTGTTGGGTGTGTTCCTGCTTTGGAAGAGGTGTGCAGAGATTCCACTGTAGAGACACCAGGACTGTCACCAAGGTACATGAGATCTGAGGGCTAACCCACGTACAAGAGCATAAGGGAACAATGTGGAAGCCAAAAGAGAGCAGCAGTGAAAAGGCCACGTCCTGCTGCTGGCCATGGCCACGGCTTCAGGGAAGCAGCAGCCCCGACCCGAAGACAGCAGAGAGGCAGAGCCCAGCGGGCAGTGAGGGGCAGCCCCGAGGGCCACTGGGGCTGCTCCTCCATGTGGCAGCTGGGCTCTTGGCCCTGAGCCCCTCCTGCATGCTGGGGCTGCTCCCCCAGCTCCAGAAGAGATGGAAAGAGATCACAGCTGACACCAACGAAGTTCACAGCTTCTTTAATCTCTTTATTCACACAGGGAACCTAGTTCTGTAGGTATATCAGATGATTGGGTGACAGTAAATAAAATAATTAATAGGCAGGATGACATAAGTAGAATTCAATCAAAATCACAAATTTAAGAAATAGTTTTAAAAATAATAAAAGAATTACAAGCTAACGTATGAAGAGATTTTTCAGATAACCTGTCTGTCTTGTTAGTGTTATAGGCACATTATTGATGCCAAAGAAGCATGTGTCCAAAGAGTTTCCACAAGACTTCCTTGAGCTCTTGGTTCCTCATGCTCTAGATGATGGGGTTCACTGCTGGAGGCTGCTCCCCCAGCTCCAGGGGAGTTGGGAAGAGGCAACATCTGAGACCAATGAGGATCTCATGGATTCTTTATTGTCTGTATCTACACAGGATACCTAGTTCTATAGGTTGATTAGATGACCCCATCAAAATAAATAAAATAATTATCAGCAGACTACTAAGAATAATATCTAACTCAAAATATAATCACATATTTGCTAAAATAGTAGTATAGAATATTAATAATCAAAGATTATCTTAACTCTTTTAGGATATGCTAGTAGTACTGATAAGTTGATGAGACCTTTACTGATGCATTAAGAAACGTGTAAATTGTTTGTTTATAAAATCCTTCACTTCCTGGTTCCTCATGCTGTAGATGAGGGGGTTCACTGCTGGAGGTACCACCGAATACAGAACTGACACCACCAGGTCCAGGGATGGCAATGAGTTTGAAGGGTGCTTCAGGTAGGCAAACATGATAGTGCTGACAAATACAGAGACCACAGCCAGGTGAGGAAGGCATGTGGAAAAGGCTTTGTTCCGGCCCTGTTCAGAGGGCATCCTCAGCACAGCCCTGAAGATCTTCATATAGGACACCACAATGAAGACAAAACAACCAAAGACTAAAGAAATACTAAACACAAGTGCCCCAGCTTCCCTGAGGTAGGCATCTGAACAGGAGAGCTTGAGGATCTGAGGGATTTCACAAAAGAACTGGTCCACAGCATTGCCCTGGCAGAGAGGCAGGGAAAATGTGTTGGCTGTGTGCAGGACAGCATAGAGAAAGCCACTGCCCCAGGCAGCTGCTGCCATCTGGGCACAAGCTCTGCTGCCCAGGAGGCTCCCGTAGTGCAAGGGCTTGCAGATGGCAACGTAGCGGTCGTAGGCCATGATGGTTAGAATTGAATATTCTGAAGCGAAGAAAAATTTGAAAAAGAGGAGTTGTGCAGCACATCCTTGATAGGAGATGGCCCTGGTGTCCCAGAGGGAATTAGCCATTGCTTTGGGGAGAGTGGTGGAAATGCAGCCCAGGTCGAGGAGGGCAAGGTTGAGGAGGAAGAAGTACATGGGGTTGTGGAGGCGGTGGTCGCAGGCTATGGCTGTGAGGATGAGGCCGTTGCCCAGGAGGGCAGCCAGGTAGATGCCCAGGAAGAGCCCAAAGTACAGGAGCTGCAGCTTCCGCGTGTCTGTGAATGCCAGCAGGAGGAACTCGCTCACAGAGCTGCTGTTGGGCATTTGCTGGTTCTGGGCATGAGGTCCTGCCCAAGGAGGAAAAACACAGTAAGAAAATACAACAAAAGTATTTTACAAGGACTAATTCAAGTACCAAGTCTCTTCATGATTTCTCTCCGATTCTGCCTGAGGGTGTCCCTGGGAGCAGAGAACTCTTGTTTGGGTAATGAAGGAGTCAATCCTGCTCTACAGCAACAGATAAAGAGGAATATTGGGTAATCCCAGATTCAATTAACTCCTGATACCATATGATTATTCACAGTTTTGCTCCCAAATCACCTGAAAGGTCAGGGCTGCGGGGTTTTCTTTTTTGTATATTTTAGAATCATAGAATCATAGAAACACAAGGTTGGAAAGGACCTACAAGATCGCCTAGTCCAACCGTCCTCCTATCACCAATACTACACAATAAGCTACTAAATCATATCTCGTAGCATCTTGTCCAGGCAGTTCTTGAACATCGCGAGGGATGGTGACTCCATCACCTCCCTGGGCAGGCCATTCCAGTGCCTGACCACTCTTTGAGAGAAAAAGCTTTTTGTGATATCTAATCTAAATCTCCCCTGGTGCAACTTGTGGCCACTTGCTTGAGTCATATCATTAGTTATCTGAGAGAAGAGGCTGACCCCCATCTCATCACAAGCTCCCTGCAGGCATCTGTAGAGTGCAGTGAGGTCTCCTCTGAGCCTCTTCTGCTCCAGACTAAACAATCTCAGCTCCCTCAGCTTCTCCTCACAAGACTTGTGCTTCAGACCCCTCACCAGCTTCTTTGCCCTTCTCTGGACACACTCCAAGGCCTCGATGTCTTTCTTGTAGTGAGGGGGCCCAAAGGTGAACACAGTACTCAAGGAGCGGCCTCACCAAAGCTGAGTACAGGAGGATGATCACCTCCCCGCTCCTGCTGGCTGCACTGTTTCTAATACAGACCAGGATGCCTTTGTGGCCACCTGGGCACTCAGCTGGCTCATGTTCAGCCGAGCATCAATCAACACTCCCAGGTCCTTTTCCTTTTCACAGTCTTCTAGCCACTCTGCCCCAAGCCTATAATATAGCACAGGCTTATTGTGGCCAAATTGCAGGACCCTGCACTTGGTCTTGTTGAACCTCATCCCATTCACCTCATCCCAGCAGTCCAGCCTATCCAGATCCCTCTGAAGGGCCACCCTACCCTCATGAAGATCGACACTACCTCCCAACTTGGTGGTGTCTGCAAACTTACTGAAAGTACACTCAATCTCCTTATCTAGGTCAACAATAAAGATATTAAACAAGACAGGCCCCGGTAGTGACCCCTGGGGGCCACCACATGTAACAGGACACCAGCTGGACTTCATTAACCACAACCTGCTGGGCACAGCCCTCCAGCCAGTTCTTTACCCAGAGAAGAATATACCTGTCCAGGCCATGAGCAGACAATTTCCAGAGGAGAATACTGTGGGAGACTGTGTCAAAGGCTTTGCTGAAGTCTAAGTAGATGTTGTGGTTTAACCCGGCTGGCAGCTAAACACCACACAGCCGTTCGCTCACCCTCCCCCCTCCCTCTCTGGGATGGGGGAGAGAAACAGGAAAGTGAAGCCTGTGAGTTGAGATAAAGATAGTTTATTAAGACAGGATAATAATAATAATAATAATAATAATAATACGAATAACATGTACGAAACAAGTGATGCACAATGCAATTGCTCACCACCCGCTGACCGATGCCCAGCCTATACCCGAGCAGCCGGCCCCCTGACCCCAGCTAGCCACCCCTATATATTGTTTAGCATGACGTCAGATAGTATGGAATAGCCCTTTGGCCAGTTGCGGTCAGCTGTCCTAGGTCTGTCCCCTCCCAGCTCTTGCTGCACCCCTAGCCTGCCTGCTGGCAGGACAGAGCGAGAAGCTGAAAAGTCCTTGGCTTGGTGTGAGCAATGCTCTGCAACAATTAAAACATCAGCATGTTATCAACACTCTTGTCACCTTAATCCAAAACACAGCACCCTACCAGAAGGAAAATTAACTCTGTCCTAACTGAAACCAGGCAGTAGACTACATCAACAGCCCTTCCCTCATCTACCAGTCTGGTCACAGAAGGAGATGAGGTTGGATCATAGAAGGAGATAAGGCTGGACAAGCACGACCTGCCTTTCATGAACCCATGCTGGATGGGCCTGATCCCCTGGATGCCACACAAGTGCCGTGTGATCTCACCCAAGATGATTTGTGCCATAACTTTCCCTGGAACTGAGGTCAGCCTGACAGACCTGTAGTTCCTTGAATCCTCCTTATGGCCCTTCATGTAGATGGGAGTCACATCAGAAAGCCTCCAATCCTCTGGGATCTCTCCAGATAACCAGGAATGCTGATAGATGGTGGAATGCGGCTTGACAATTACCTCCACCAGCTCCCTCAGCACCCTGAGGCAGAGCATTTAGAGACCTGGAGGATCAGGTCTCTAAATGTCTCTTCCTGAATCACAGAGGAGATTTTCCTTCTTGCTGCACTCCAGGTGAAACCTTGTGGATCCTCAGAAAGAGAGAGATGCTCCCTTTAGTGCAGAATGGCCTTCAGAGGAGACAGCCAGTCTGTCCATAAAGGCTGGTCTCTTCTGCTGGCACCTCTTTGAGCTGCAGGAGAACTACACTTATATGTTTACCTGAGAAGAACCTGGACACTCCTTATAGCAGAGGAATCTAGGGACAAAGTGCACATCCCCAGACCCCTCACCCTGTCCCCATACTCACCTTTCCCTAAGCACACTGAGGGCACAGCAATGGCTCTGAAGCCTCCATCCGCAGCCAGCCTGGAAACAAGAACAGCAGCAGCACAGCCAGGTGGATAAGCCAGGAGGAGTGCCAGCATGCTGCTGCCAGGGGAGGCAAGGCCAGGGAGGGACAGACGGACACTCAGCCATCCCTCCTGTGCTGCAGCTCTGCCTGCAGAGGACTCAGCTCATGTTCAATGCAAACAATCTGTGCTCACCTCAAACTGGCAGACACCTCCCAAAGACAGGGCACTGGGCATCGGAGGGTTTGCAGCTCCTAAAGATCAGCTTGGATCAAACCTGAGAGGACCACAATATGATGATTGTGCAGTCTGTGGGATGAGGTTTGGGAAGGTATTTTACAAATTTAATCACTGACATATTGATTTCTCAGTGCAATGCTCTAGGCGTCTCAGTCTGCTGTACAGTCCTGACATCCCATTACCATGAAACCTGCCTCCCCTCCACTGCAGGAGTCCGCAAGCACAGGCTACAGAAAAAGTCTTGTGTTTCAGGTAGCCCCCGACTTTGTCTTCCTTTTGAAACATCCAGTCAAAAATGCCGTTCTCTAAAGCATCTTCTACTCCTCACTGGAGAAACTGAGAGACCCACCCTGACAGATGCTAACAGCTAGCTGTAGATGTGCCAGCTGTAGAAGACCCCTTTGGCAACCCCATCTGCATTGCCCTGCTGCCAGAGACTCATGGTGTCAAGAGTCTGCAGATCTGTCCTGCCACATGTTGCCTTCTGTTGTTGCGCTCCTCACTGCCTCCAAACCCGCTCTCCTTCTCTCCTCTCCCCATGCCACCTGCAGTCAGAGCCCCCAGCCCTGCTGCACTGTGTAGAGGAGCTGCTCCTGGGCAGAGCTGTCTCTCTGCAGTGCTGCCCACTTGCCAGGAGCTCTCTCTGTCCCAGGAGCCCAGCACCCGACCATGGCATCGCTTACTCCGTGCCATTGGGCTCCCTCGAGGTGTCCCCAAGGCCTCAGGGCTGACAGCTCCTCAAGGCAGCAGGGTGTCTCCTGGGGTGGGTGTTTGAAGCAGACTGAAGGCATCACCGACAGCTTCTCTCTGTAGATGTCAGAGACTGATTTTTTCAAGTGTGGCTTTTGGACTGTGGTTGTCAAACATGTGCTTTAACCCGTCAGGCACCTCAGCACCACACAGATGTTAGCTCACACCCACCACCCAAAAGATAATGGGTTGAAATAAAGATAGTTTAAATGGACAGAAAATGAAGAGATAGTAAAAACAGTAACAATAATATGAAGAAATAATATTAAAAATATTTTTATGATTATTATGACATGTATATAGCAAGTGTTTCAGAGTGCACTAGCTCATCACACACTGACCGATGCCCAACCTTTCCCCAAGCAGGGTTCCCCCTGAATCTGGACAGCCTGCATTATGTTCTCCTGTGCAGGTCCCTTGAGGTTACTTTGGTTTAGGGCAATACAAGCTTTCAGAAGGATTTGGAACATTTTCTTCCCTTTCTCAAATACTTCTGCTGTGTTGCCCCATGTGATGATGACATCAGTATGTTGGAGGTGTTCAGGAGCTTCCCTGTGTTCTAGGGCAGTCTGGAACAGCCCATGGCAAATTGTAGGGCTGTGCTTCCAGCCCTGGGGCAGTCAATTCCAAGTGGACAGGACGACCCTTCATGTAAAGCAAAATGTTGCCTTCACACTACTGCCAAAGGGATGGAGAAAAATACATTAGCAATATTAATTGTGGCATAGTGCTTGGCTGCCTTTGACTCCAGTTCATATTGCATTAAGTTCTAGCATGCCTGGCACAACAGCAGTCAGCGGTGGTGTGAATTCATTTATGTCACAGAAGTCCACCGTTATCTTCCACTCACCATTAGAATTTTGCACTGTCCATATGGGACTATTAAAGGTTGAGAAAGTGTTTCTGATCATTCCTGGGCTCTCCAGTCAATGAGGAAGCTCACAGATGGGAATCAGGGAGTCTCTGTTAATGCAATATTGCCTCAGGTGCACTGTTGTGGTAGGGACTGACGCCTGCTGTTCATTGGCCATCAGCACCTCCACAGGAGAAGGGTCCTGTGAGAGAGTTGGCAAGGTAGACAACTGTTTACTGTCCTCCATCTCCAAGGCAGCTATACCAAAAGCCCACCAGTAAAATCTGGGTCTTTGAAGTACCCTTTCCTGAAGCCAAGGATTCAGGGAGCCTCCAGGCCAGTCTCAATGGCGTGCTTTTGCCACTCTTTCCCAGTTAAACTCACTTCATCCTCCAGTACTGTTAACTGCTGGGATCCCCCTGTCACTCCAGAAATACAAATGGGTTCTACCCCTTTATAGCTTGATGACATTACATTACACTGTGCACCACTGTCCACTAGAGCCTGGTTCTTCTGTGGGTCTGATGTACCAGGCCATTAAATCCTCAAAGTCCAATACACCCGATTGTTCCCTTCCTCCCCCTGGCTGGAGGCCAGGCCCTTCTAGTCCTGCTTATAGTATTCATTACTCTGTCTGGAGGACTACCTGCTGGAAACTGGCACAGCAGTTTTCTCAGAAGAACCACTTTTTGACAAAGATTTTCCTTGCACTTCATGTATCCATGCCTCTATGGTCGAGGTAGATCTTTGCATCCCATTTTCTTACAATTAAAACCACAGGATGGCACATGGTATGTACCCGCTATATCAACTTTCTTGAGCAGAGGGATGATTACAACTGATATTTGAGGTATTGGTTCATGCAGGTGGGCAGGAAGCTGTATTCTCTTGTAGTTCTTGGACCTCATGAGAAAGTTTTTCCATAGATGAGACACAAACCCATATGGAAGAAGAGAGACTTTCATTGTAATGCCATAGTTGGCTAGCCAATTCATCCACCCTGGGTTCCTCTTGGTCTTTCCTGGTAATTTCTGCGAGTGGGTTGGCATATGATCATGGTGTGCTCTGTACAAACTTCTGCCACATGAGTCGTGTGCTCTTGACTTCATCTGGATCTTTGGATAGCTGTTTGTTGTCTAGATTACTATAAATCACCTTCAGCATGGCTAATTCCCTCAGGTGCTGGATACCCCTCTGCATGGTGGTCCACCTTCTAGGTTGACATACAAGATCTTTCTTGAAGGGATACCTTTCCATCAAGCATGACAGGATTAAGTTCCTTATGCCCTTTTCCAATGGCTTTGTCATTCACCCCTTCTCTAGGGGGAAATCCCCACCACTTGGATTTTCCTGCCCTCTAATTCCAGGCTATTGGCCCCTTTCTCCTCACACTAGAGCAGCCAGGTGACAATGTGCTTGCCTAGATGATGGCTGAAATCTTTACCCATTTCTCATAGCTTATCCTGGCAAAGGGATCACTTGGTTTCTGATGCTTATATGATCTTTTTTGTCATCCTGCTTCCAAGATGGCCTAACTTTGGTGAAGCCTGCCTCAACTTCTTCTTCCTCCATTCTTGTCTGGGTAGGAGTTTCTTTCCTTTCTAAAGAAAAACTGACTTTCACACCCATTGTTTCCTCTTGCATAAAGAGGCAACCGATACTGGCAGAGGCTGGTTTTGTGGCCCAGCCATGGGGCCCATTGCAGGGGCTAGAGGTGTGGCAGGCCCCAGCACAGGAGTTGTTCTGGCTGCATGGCCTTTCAGAGAAGTTGGAGTGGCTGTAGGGCCTATTGCAGGTTTTGGAGTGGCTATAGGGTTTGTCACAGGGTTTGGTTTAACTTTGGGCTCACCTCAGGAGCTAGAGTGCCCACAGGGCCCTTTGCAGTTTTTGGAGTGGCTTTGGACAGGCTATGGGTCTGTCGCAGGGGTTGGTGTGTGCCTGCAGGAGAAGTCACAGGGGTTGGGGAGGTATTGGCTTGTTAAGCATAGGTCAAGCCCCAGCACAAATGCACTCACTTGCGTCGCTTTGCAATTGCCAGAGTGATGACAGATATTTTTCAAGCATTTCACAGGTGGTTTTTTTTAGGATTCTGCACTTTCTCAGAGGTGAAGTTCCAAAGCATTGGAGATGCCCACTGCTCTAGGTGCCTGCGCATATCCTCCCACACTCCCTACCCCTCCTAACTTTCCTGCCTCTTGACAGATCCCTGGATGGCATGCTTAAGTAATTGTTTAAATTTAAACAAAACCTGAAACACATTCAGGAGACATCACAATAGGAACATGCTGGTTTGACCATCCCACAGGTATTCAAAGCTTTGAAGAGCTATTGTAATTAGCCTGGAGTAGAAGCAGGAGGTGAAGGAGAAAGGGAGAGTGAAGAACTGGAAGAAAACATGTCCCACTGCTTTGCATAGATTTACTCCTCGAGGAGAAAGGACAAAGAGTGTTAAAGAGTGTAATTATTAAAGTTTCTAAGAGATGAAAAGATGATTCCTGAGGTATGGAGGCGGCAATAATTTTATCCTACCACAAGTCAGTGTTATCCAATACAGGAAAACAGTAACCGTAAACCAGCCCCCAGAATTTATAAACAGCATGACATGGAAGACAGACAGTTAGTTAGTAATGTACTATACAACACAATTCTGAAAACAAGCACAACAGACCTGAGATCAAAAAAATCAACATTGTGATCAGCAACTGTTAAACTGATCTAATGCTTATAACAATTTACTTTTAAAATGCTCTGGTCAGATCTGTCATCTCAACCTTTGTGCTCCATGCTAGGCACCAAAAAGACTTGTTGCTCAACACCACAAATCTATTCATCCAATGGGATGAAGGCGAGAACTGGGAGGAAAAAAAATGTAAAAGTTCATGGGTTTAGATAAGGGCAGTTTCACAGGACACAAAGTTATTATTATTATTAATTTATTATTATTAATTTATTATTATTAATTTATTATTATTATTATTATTAATACCAATAGACTAAGGTCATGATATTTTTGTGTGTATATCAAAAGACTGGAAAGGTGGTGGTGATTAATTGGAAAGTGTTGGACCTGAGCCTGATGTATATGGTATGGAATGAGGGGTGGATGAAGGGAATGAGCGACACGACTCCAGTCTGGTGCATAACTGAAGCACTTTATTGTACAATCATTCAACTTATGTACCTATAGAGTATCTGCTTGCATCTATCACGCCACCTGGCAGGCCCGCTTACTGGCAGCCGTCTTGTTGCTCAGAGGCGATCACGCGACAGTCTAGCAGTACAACAGGGCTTTGTTCTTTCTCAACTTTTACTTTCTTTTACTATGTGCTACGTGACATTTGCCTCGTTCTGTATTTGTTACATTGTTCACTTCATCTCTGTATCCAATATGTCCCACATACTTTCAGACTGTCCTCCCATAATTCCCCCTTTTTTTGTTTTTAACAACCAAGCAGTTTGGACTGAGTGCAAAAGCATTCTTTGCAAGCATTGAAACAAGCATGGTACTACTAGCAAAATGACAACAATTACTAGCAAAACTATAATGCCCCCCTTTATTAACTCCCTCATCCAGCCCCCTATGCCTGAACTCTGCAACCATGATTCCAAACCCCACGTGCTGGTTGTTAGCTTGTCCGTTAATACTCTGAGATTAGACAGCTGTTGATGTATTGACTGAGAGTGATCACTTATATTCATGCAGCACATACCTTCAAATTCTTCTCACCCATGCCCCTGTGCCAATAGTAAAAAGTCTATTGGGCTCTATTTTGCAGTGTTGCATGCCTAATGGAATCAGTGTCTATTAGTAATGCACTTAACACAGCAGAAGTAGCATTAGTTTGCTTTGCCAGCCAACAACCTAGCTTATTTAACGTTCCTAGAGCTTTAGAAGTGGCTACCCCGGGCACAAGAATCGAAGCGGTGATAGCTTTATCAGCCTGCCAAAAATCGAGATTATCATTACAGCCTTCCTGGTAGCAATTGACACTGCGTTTTGTGCACTTATGCTGTCTCGAGATGTTTAGTATCATAGGTGTGTTAGGGGTTAGTAAGGTTAATTGACCAAGGGTACACGGACCTCCCTTAATGTGCGATGGGATACCTTGCCATGCTCTGTCACCACAGATGAGAAACACCCCAGGAGGGAGCGCAAGTGGCACGTTCGAAGATTTTGAGACATTAGGAGAGGTGTAGTTGCACCACATTGAGTTATTACGATATATTCCCAGGCCGGGTGTAACATCAACTGCGGTGAGGTTGCTACCAGTGTAATTAAACTTCATACATGTTGGCGCATTGACACAGCCTAATATATCGAGTTCTTGTGGTTCTAAAGTTGTGTGGGTCAGACGTGATGCCCAACCATCCCAAGCATTCATTGCTTCCTTACTGACATTGCCCGTACAGGAGGTATTCCAAGTGCCGGCCATGCTCTTGGCATCGGTGTTGTTGATGATGCTGTGCAGCTGTTCATCGCTCAGTGGTATACCAACCAGGCACGTTGTGAAAGGGTTACCTGCATTGGCCATAGACAGGCAGATGTGTTCTTGTACAGTCATGTTGGTGAGTGTGACCCAGATGTTTCTCTGGGGCTGGATGGAGACCCAGGATTCCCTGCGCTTGCAGAGGCTGATGAGGATGAGGGTTCTAGCCAAGGACGAACTGCTCATGCTGGGACTCATCTTGGTCCTTTTCCTGTGGAAACACAAGCATAACCTCGCCCCCAAGTTAATAAGGAGTATGGTCCCTCCCACGCCCCTGTATTAAGATTACGAATTTTAACTAATGGTCTTTCTTCATATAACGAAGTGAGACCTGTTTTTTGAGCTCCAAAGTGTTTGACTACTTGGGAAATTTCTTCATGTAGGAAGGGCATGGTTAGGTGATTCATCACATATATAACCTTTGCTATTCTGTTTTGCGGTGTCTCCATTGTCTCCCCCCTTTTTTGTTTATCTAGCAAGGACTTAAGCGTTCTGAGTGTATGTTCCACTATAGCTTGTCCTGTAGGAGAGTGCGGGATGCCTGTTTTATGAGTAATACCCCAAGTGTGAAAAAACTGTTTTGTGGATTTACTAATATAGGCAGGCCCATTATCGGTTTTGATTTCTAACGGAATACCTAGGGCTGCGAAAGCAAGTCGAAGGTGGGCTTGCACATGCCGGCTCGTTTCCCCACTCAGTGGAATCGCCCATACGGCATGTGAAAAAGTGTCAATAGAGACATGGACATACTTTAACTGGCCGAATTCAGGGATATGTGTAACATCAGTTTGCCAGAGTTCTAATGAACTGAGACCTCTGGGGTTTACTTCCTGAGATGGTCCCTGTAACTGTTGACAATCAGGGCAGGTTTGCACTATGAGTTTTGCATCCCCTAATGGAATTGTAAATTGTTTAGCTAATGACTTAGCTGGCTGGTGAAAGAATTGATGGGAGGTGCGAGCTTGGAGGAGTTTATCAGGGACTGGAGGATGTATAGCTAAATTAGTTAACATGTCAGCTCGCGCGCTACCCTCAGTAAAAATGCCAGGTAACGAGGTGTGACTGCGAATGTGTATAATACAATAGGGATGCAAACGTCATTCTATCAAAAACAAAAGTTCTTTAAACTTCAGGAATAACTCCTCATTTTGAACGTGGCGTATCTGTGCTCGTTCTATTCGCTGTACAACTCCTATGGCATATTGGGAGTCTGCCACAATGTTCAATGGCTCCTGTCCCCAATGTTTAAAAGCCATAACGATAGCATGAAGCTCCACAATTTGGGGAGAGCCTTGTACTACATCAATTATGTCCAACCATTGTTCGTCTTCTTTCCAGGTAACGCCCGCTTTTCCCGTTTTCCCCGAACCATCGGTGAAAACCATTTTTCCCTGTACTGGTTGCCATTGACACAGAGGTTTTGGTTCAACAGAGGTTTTGGTTCAATGCTTATATTGTTACAGAAGGTGATTAACTTATGAGAAGGGAGATGTATATCGACGCGGCCAACAAAGCCTGTAAGTGCAAGTTGCATCTCCAAGCTGTTTTGCAAGCACCAGTCAAGATAGTCTTTCATGATGGGCACGACAATAGTTGAGGGTTCGACCCCAGTGATCTCAACAACTTGGTCTCTGCCTTTTCTTATCAGGGCCGCGAACATTTCCACTCTTGTTGCTTATGTCTTTGAAGGCTGGAGTGGCAGGAATGCGCATTCTAGTAGCAGCAATGGGTCTGCAGCTTTTGGATCCCATTGTGCTATAATAGCTAAAGGCTGAGGGTTCTGGTTGCATAGATACAGGTGTATAGGCAGATCCTCCGCTCGTTGGTGACACTGCTGTTTCATTAATTTCTCCTCTATGTGTTGCAGCGCTTCTTTTGCTTCATCTGTTAACTGGCGTGGTGCAGTGATGTCGGTGTCCCCCTTCAGGAGATCAAACAACAGCGCTAACACTTGATTGTCTATTCCACAATAATTTTGTATCCAATTGATATTTCCAATAAGTTTCTGTAGGTCATTGAGAGTCTTAACCTCTTGGGTGTTAGTAACAGATTGAGGTTGAATGGTTTGCTGTAAAATTTTCCACCCCAGATATCTCCATGGGGCCTCAAGCTGAATTTTTTCAGAGGCTATCTGCAAGCCCCATGTTTGCAGTTCTTGCGTAAGCTGTGGTATTATTTTCTGTTGTGGACTCTGACGTTGAGGCTACCAGAATATCATCCATGTAATGATAGATATACGCCTCAGGAAATTGTTTCCTGATGGGTCTCAGGGCCCTCGCAACATACATTTGGCATATTGTGGGAGAGTTTTTCATCCCTTGTGGAAGGACTGTCCAGTGGTATCTGTCCATAGGTTCACTTTTGTTTACCTTAGGTACTGAGAATGCAAATTTTGGAGCATCTTCCAAGTGAAGCAGGATGGTAAAGAAACAGTCTTTGAGGTCAATTATTATAATATTCCAGTTCCGTGGGATCATGGTGGGCGAAGGCAGACCAGGTTGGAGGGATCCCATCTCTTCCATGACTTTGTTTATTTTCCTTAAATCTTGTAGAAATCTCCATTTTCCACTCTTTTTCTTTATTACAAACACTGGTGAGTTCCAAGGCCTGGTCCTGGGAATTATATGTCCTGCTTTCAATTGCTCCTGGACAAGTTCTTGTAATGCTGTGACCTTTTCAGCAGGAAGCGGCCATGGATCCACCCACACTGGTCGCTCAGTTTTCCAAGTGAGCTTCATGGTCGGTTGCTCATCAATGGCCGCTACTGAAAATTCTCTGGGCAGCTTATGGTGAAATTGCCTTGTGCCATTATGTCTCTGCTGAGAAGACTAATCGGGATGAGAGCGGCATATGGTCTTATCGAAAAAGCAGAGCCCTCTTGTGTTTTTACTGTCAATGGGTATTTAGATATGTATGTCTGTGACACCCCCCGACCCCGAATAGCCCTTTTACGGTTGAATCCAGAGGCCATTCACTTGGCCAGTCCTTTAGAGCTATAACTGTGACGTCAGCTCCTGTGTCTACCAACATTGATATTACTGCTTGAGTGGTCTCTGCAGGTTTTGGGTAATAGAGGGTCAAAGTCAGCATTGGTCTTGGATTTGCGACAGTCGTTGCCCAGAAAAGTTCCGGTTGACTGTTTGAATCAGAACCCGCGCTTCTCTGTTGGTTATCTTCCATGCAGGGTACTTTTGTGCAAAATAAGTTTAACTGTGCTAGTCGGGTTCCTGCAGGAATGTGTATCGGAGGAGAGGGAGTCCAAACCATTGCGTGTATTATGTCGTCATAATTAGAGTCAACCACTCCCGGCAACACAAAAAGTCCTGTTAGAGTGGTATTGGATCACCCCATTAATATAGCGTAACATCCTTTCCCTAGTGGTCCTTTAACATTCAGTGGCACCTTCCAGACTCTCTTATTCCAAATGGTACAATCTACCGTAGTGGAGAGATCCACTCCGGAACATCCTCGGGTTTTGGCTGAGAGGGTGTTCAGGGTGACGTAGTTGGGGGTTCTTGAGGGGGAACCACTGTGGATGTCATCATGACTCTCGAGGTGGCTGGTGTAGCACTCGGAATCGGCCGTCCCCTGCGAGGTATTTGTGTCATCGTGCGCCCGCGTCCTGCGCTCCGTCTCCCATTTCCCTTCCGAGGTGGAAGGATCTGGCTTTCTGCATGATATCTGGAGTGGCACTGACTAGCCCAGTGCCAACCCTTTTTACACCGCGGACACATACCGGGAGGCCCAGCGCTGCCAGCTGTGGTATCCCCCCTCTTATGTGGGCAATTAGCCACAAAATGTCCTGTTTCTTGGCAATGAAAGCAACGCTTCTCGTTATTCGTAGCTAGTGCTGCGGCAAAAGCGCTGGCTAGAGCGGCCATATGGTGTTCAACTGAGCCCACCCCACTGCACGCCTCTATCGTTTGTACTAGAGAGGTCCCGGTGGGCTTGGATTGCAAAATCTTTTTACAGTCCGTATTCGCGTTTTCAACTGCCAGTTTTAGTATCAAGGCATCTTTTACTTCTTTGTTATCAATTTGCTTATCCAATGAATCCCTTAGTCTATCTATAAATTGCATGTAGGTTTCGCTGACCCCTTTCCGTATACTGGTAAAGGACGGCTGGCTCCTCCCTGCCTCTGGTAATTTCAGCAGGGCTTGTAATGCCAAGTGAGCTGATTGTCGCAAGATGGCAACATTGAGCCGCTCTTGTAGTCGCGGATCCAATACCGGCTCGGTCCCCATAAGCTGTGGGAGTCCGGCACCCGAAAGAGGGTCGCCCAGGGGTCTTTCAAGATTCTGTAGCGCTGCCACCTCACACATTTTTTTCCATTTCTGCTCCCACAATAATTTTTGAGTCGGGGTGAGGATCATAGTGGCTATTTGGTGGCAATCATAAGGTACCAGTAACTGACCCGTCATTACATTTTCTAACAATGATTGGGTGAAAGGAGCATGTAACCCGTAGGTGGTAACTGTTTTCCTCAATTCCTTACTCAAATGCCACTGGAAAGCCTGATATTTGTTTGGTCCATTATTCCGCACCACGACCGGGAAGGTCATACCAACTGGGTTTCTATCCCTTAGCGCCTCTTGGAGTATCTGTTCCCAACGCTTGCAGGGGTCAAAATTTCTCTCTAATGGGGAGGCGCCATGTCGAGGAGGGTCAGAGACCGGGGGTTCAGAGTCTATAAGGGGTGCTGATGGCGATAATGGTGGAAGGAACAGACTGGAGCCCGTGCCTGACTCCTTTTCGAGATCTATTAAATTAGCACATTCCACCGGCGTACAAACACCTCCCGCGCACGCACCTCCTTGTGCCCCACCAGCTTGAGCCACAGCGGTTTGCACCCTTTTCTCTGCGCACCAAGCTTTTAAGGTTTCAGTTGCTAAATACCAAGTAGTCGTTACTTCTGTTGCTGTTGTATCCCCATGCGAAGCGGCTTCCCAAATGGTAGTCCCTGCTTTTTCCTATGTTTCTGCACCAAACACCGCCGAAACTGTCAATGGGGCACCATTTTTTTTTGTAAAAACTTGAACAGTAGTTTCAGCTTATATGAATCGTGTTTCGTCCCTCTTTTTTCTGAGTTTGCTTAACAATCTCACTATCGCCTCTTCCTTGGCCGATTGATTTGCCCCCATTTTACTTCCTGCTGCTCACCTGGGGATAGAAGTGGATCCGGAGGGGAAGCTGCAGTCCAGCTGTCAGCTTGATTCGTTCAGCGGGGTTCCTTTCGGATGCTATGCCTGTGTTGTCTACCCCTTATCACGTCAGGGTCACCATTTAAAGGGAATGAACGACATGACTCCAGTCTGGTGCATAAATGAAGCACTTTATTGTACAATCATTCGACTTATATACCTATAGAGTATCTGCTTGCATCTATCACACCACCTGGCAGGCTCGCTTACTGGCAGCCGTCTTGTTGCTCAGAGGTGATCACGCAACAGTCTAGCACTACAACAGGGCTTTGTTATTTCTCAACTTTTACTTTCTTTTACTATGTGCTACGTGACATTTGCCTCGTTCTGTATTTGTTACATTGTTCACTTCATCTCTGTATCCAATATGTCCCACATACTTTCAGACTGTCCTCCCATAGGTGGACATTGACCTAGTTTTGGCTGTGATAATTTTTCTTCCTAGTAGCTGGTATGGTGCTGTATTTCATATTTACACAGAACAGTTTGGGTATGAAAGGACCTTAAAGATCACATAATTCCAACTCTCCTTCCATGGGCAGAAACACCTCCCACCAGACCAGGTTGCTCAAAGCCCCATCCAACCTGGCCTTGAACACCTCCAGGAATGGGGCATCCACAGCTTCTCTGGGCAGCCTGTTCCTCACCACCCTCTGAGTAAAAAACTTCTTTCTAATGTCTACTCCGAATCTACCCTCTTTCAGTTTAAAAGCATTACCCCTAGTCCTATCACTACACTCTTTGATGAAGAGTCCCTCCCCAGCTTTCCTGTTGGCCTCTTTAGGTACTGGAAGGCCACTGTAAAGTCTCCCTGGAGCCTTCTCTTCTCCATGCTGAACAACCCCAACTCCCTCAGCCTGTCTTCATAGGAGAGGTACTCCAACCCATTGATCATCCTCTGGACTCATTCTAATAGATCCATGTCCTTCTTACACAGGGGGCCCCAGAGCTGAACTTGAGGTTTTGCCTCACCAGGTCTGAGTTACAGAGGGACAATCACTTCCCTACTCCTGCTGACCAAAGTATTTCTGGTACAAGCCAGGAAACTGTTGGCCTTCTTGGCTACCTGAGCACACTGCTCATATTCGGCCAACTATCTACCACTATCCCCACGGCCCTTATCACCAGGCAGCTGTCCAGCTTCTCTTTTCCCTGCATGGGTGGGATTGTTGTTCCCCAAGTGCAGGACTGTCCTGGTTTCAGTTAGGATAGAGTTAATTTTCCTCCCAGTAGCTGGTAGGGTGCTATGTTTCGGATTAGGATGAGAAGAGTGCTGATAACATGCTGATGTTTTAATTGCAGCAGGAGCTGGGAGGGGCCAGACCCAGGACAGCTGACCCCAATTAGCCAAAGGGGTATTCCATACTATCTGACGTCATGCTCAACAATATATAGGGGTGGCTAGCCGAGGTGGGGGGCCGGCTGCTCGGGGATGGGCTGGGCATCGGTCAGCGGGTGGTGAGCAATTGCATTTGTGCATCACTTGTTATTTACATATTATTATTATTATTATATTTTCTGTCCCTAATAAACTGTCTCTATCTCAACTCACAGGCTTCAGCTTTTCTCGTTTCTCTTCCCCATCCCAGAGAGGGAGGGGGAAGGGTGAGCGAACGGCTGTGTGGTGTTTAGCTGCTGGCCAGGTTAAACCACGACAAGGACCCAGCACATAGCCTTGTTGAACTTCATACAGTTGGCCTTGGCCCATGGGTTCAGCCTATCCAGATCCCTCTGCAGAGCCTTCCTACCCTTGAGTAGATCAACGCTCACTTCTAACTTGGTCTTGTCTACAAACTTACTGAGAGTGCACTAGATCCCCTGATCCAGATCATTGTTGAAGATATTGAAGAGAACTGGCCTCAGTACTGAGCCCTGGGGGACACCACTAGTGACTGGCCTCCAGCTGCATTTAGCTCCATTCACCACGACTCTTTGGACCTGGCCACCCAGCCAGTTTTTAACTCAATGAAGCGTACATCCATCCAGGCCTTGAGCAGCCAGTTTCTCCAGGAGAATGCTGTGGGAAATGGTTTCTAAAGCCTTACTGAGGTCTAGGTAGACCACAGCCACAGCCTTTCCCTTGTCCACCGAGAGCATCACCTTGTCATAGATAGAGATCTGATTTGTCAAGCAGGGCCTGCTTTGATAAACCCATGCTGACCTGGCCTGATCACCTGGTTGTCCTGGAAGTGCTGTGTGATGGTACTCAGGATAATCTGCTCCATGAGCTTCCCCGGCTCAGAGGTCAGACTGACAGGCCTGTAGTTCCCCGGATCCTCCTTCTGCCCCTTCTTGTAGATGGCCATCATATTTGCTAGTCACCAGTTGACTGGGACCTCCCCTGATAGCCAGGAATGCTGATAAATGATGGAAAGCAGCTTGGTGAGCACTTCAGCTAGCTCCCTCAGTATCAATGGGTGGATCCCATCTAGCACCCTAGACATCCGTATATCTTGGTGGAGTAGCAGTTCTCTAACCATTTCCTCATGGATTATGAGAGCTTCATTCTGCTCAAGGTCCTTATCTACCAGCTCAGGCAGCTGAGTACCAAGGGAACAACTGGTCTTGCTGTAAAACACTGAGGTAAAGAATGCACTAAATACCTCATCCTTTTTGTCATCCATTTCAGTTTTCCCACATCCAATAAAGGATGAAGATTCTCCTTAATTCTCTCTCTCTCTCTCTCTCTCTTTTTTCCTTATGTATTTATAAAAATATAAGAAAGAAAGAAAGAAAGAAGGAAAGAAAGAAAGAAAAAGAAAGAAAGAGAAAGAAAGAAAGGAAGAAAGAAAGGAAGAAAGAAAGGAAGAAAGAAAGGAAGAAAGGAAGGAAGAAAGGAAGAAAGGAAGAAAGGAAGAAAGGAAGGAAGAAAGGAAGAAAGAAAGGAAGGAAGAAAGGAAGGAAGAAAGGAAGGAAGAAAGGAAGGAAGGAAGAAAGGAAGGAAGAAAGGAAGGAAGAAAGGAAGGAAGGAAGAAAGGAAGGAAGGAAGAAAGGAAGGAAGAAATGAAGGAAGAAAGGAAGGAAGAAAGGAAGGAAGAAAGGAAGGAAGAAA
>MU011945.1:60654-82102 GCA_011074415.1 Stictonetta naevosa
AAGAAAGAAAGAAAGAAAGAAAGAAAGAAAGAAAGAAAGAAAGAAAGAAAGAAAGAAAGAAAGGAAGAAGGAAAGGAAGAAGGAAAGGAAGAAGGAAAGGAAGAAAGAAGGAAAGAAAGAAAGAACCCACCTTTTTATTGTCTTTAACCGTAACAGACATATGGAACTCCAGCTGGGCTTTGTCCCTTCTAATTTTTTTCTTTGCACAGCCTAACAACGTTTAGGACTCAACTTCAGAGAAAATGACAGCATACATGAGAAGCACAGAAAGGTGGAATCTGGCAGCCTTCCATCCTCTACCCTTCTTTGAGCCTGTTCTGAAGCTCCATTCAACTAGCTACTCCTCTACTGTTCAAACTGTCCTGCAACTGCTGATGCTGTTATCTTGTGAGACACAGGACAATTAGGATGAGACATCTGCCTGCAGACATTAACAGCTGCCAGAATGGGGCATCTGTCCAGGGGAGCCTTGAGAAACTGCAGGATTTTCCCTAGAGAAACCTCTTGACATTTACAAGAAGAGTCCTAGTCCTGCACTGGAGGAAGAGTAACCCCACACATCAGGGCAGACTGGAACCATGCTGAGTGAGCAGTGCCCAACAGGAAGAGGGCCCGGGCACCATGAGGGATGCCATATGAGCAGTGGTGCCTGCTCACCAGGAACCAGGCCAGCTTCCTACAGAGCTGCCTTAGGAGGGGCGTGGCCACCAAGAAAATCTGAGTTATCAGACAGCTCAGATGCAGTGTGACAGCACTCAGACAAGGGTCTGCAGCGAGCAAGAAAGGAGGTGCAGGTCTGGGAGTCCCTAGAACAGCCTGCTGTGGAGAGGATAGAGGGATGTCACAAGGCTGAAAGTCCCAACACAACCCAGGTCTTCGTGTCCATGGCTATGGCTGTTGCCTCTGCCACTGAGGTCTGTTAGGAGACAGCTTATCATTAAAGCACCAGAGCCTCATTGCCTCCTTACCCACACCCATGAATCAGTCAGAGGTTGTACCATTCTCCTGCACTTGGCAATACGCATCCCCATCTCCTACTGTCCCAGGAAGAACGCTGAGAAATGCATGAAGGGAAAAGATCTCCCTTCCCAAGGGCCGGGGGTCCAAACCTGGGCCTTACGCATGGTGAAACATATCCAGTTTTCCCATGCATCAGTGTCACCTTCACATTGCCTTTGTCTACTTGTCCTCCCTGCCTCCAATATTCTGCTCTAAAGAGCTACAAGGGATGTTGTGTCAGTGCTGGCCCTCAGGTTTCCTGACTCCAGGAAACTTGCATCTGACTTGGACTTCTTGAGAGATTTCTTCAATTTCTCTCAGTGCCTGAGGTTTGTGGGCTCATCACCAAAGCCCCCAGAGGGGTGATTACAATGCCTTGGGCTGGGCCTCTGCTGCTGAGCTGGGTGGGGCTCCTGGGACAGAGAGAGCTCCTGGCAAGAGGGCCCTGGTGCAGAGAGACAGCTCTGCCCAGGAGCAGCTCCTCTGCACAGCACAGCAGGGTTGGGGGCTCTGACTGCAGGTGGCACGGGGAGAGGAGAGAAGGAGAGAGGGCTTGGAAGCAGTTGGGAGTGGGAGGATGCTAGGAGCTGACTGCAGGAGAAATCTGCACAGCCTTTGACAAGGTAAATCTCTGGCTGCAGTGCCATGCAGCAGAACATCCTGGAAGGGTCTCCATGTGGGTCTTATTTCTGGGAGGGCAGTGGGCAATGGGGTAGGCTTTGAGAGTCCTGCTGGATTGCACTGCGAGGTGAGGAATTCTGGCAGAAGCCCCTTGGAGTGCCATAGCATGGCTGGCCCTGGTAAACAAACAGCACAGTGGCCAAGCCTCCTGCAGACACTGCAGGGGTGCAGCTGTGATGCTGGGACATCCCATCTTGTGAATATCCAGCTCTGTCTATGGGGTGTCCTCCTGGTCTTCAGGCTGCTGTCCAGCAGGATGCAGCTCTCTCGTGGCATCCTTGTGTTATCCAGGTACCCCAGGGGGAAGACACCTCTGTGCTAAGGCCATGTCTGTGCTGCTAGATGGCTGGCTGTGGGCAGCTGGAGTGAGGCTTCTGCACCCCTGATTAGGAGGGAGGAGCTGAGATCCTGCTCAGACACCTGGAAAGGAGGTGAGGATTCTGTCCAGCTTCACTGGGACTGGGGCTTCTCTGCTTTAAGCTGTCTCCACTTCTTTGGAAACACAAGAGTGTGATCATTGTCCTAAGCAAAAGAAAATCTGCCTTGCACTGTGGTTGGATGACTTCTTTGCGACAACACTGCAAAGTTTATGGATCTCATAAGTGGACTGAACTTGAGTTTCCCCCATGTTCCTGCTTCCCGCCTGCTTCACGGAAGGAGGGACTCCTCTGGAGCCCACAGCAGTCCCTGCTCCCAGTCCCTGACACTCTCAAACAGCACCAGCCACAGCTCAAGCAAGAGAGCTGCAGAAAGGTTCTCTTGCAAAGAGGGAGGCTTGGGATGAGAGTGCTCTAAGACACATAATAGGTTTTCCTCAGAGAAATCTGTTCTAACTTTGTTCTGCCTTCTCCTTTTCAACAGACAACTGTGTCCAAAGACTAAAAATGCCCAACAGCAGCTCTGTGAGCGAGTTCCTGCTGGCATTCACAGACACGCGGGAGCTGCAGCTCCTGCACTTCGGGATCTTCCTGGGCATCTACCTGGCTGCCCTCCTGAGCAACGGCCTCATCCTCACCGCCATAGCCTGCGACCACCGCCTCCACACCCCCATGTACTTCTTCCTCCTCAACCTCGCCCTCCTTGACCTGGGTTGCATCTCCACCACTCTCCCCAAAGCCATGGCCAATTTCCTCTGGGACACCAGGACCATCTCCTATCAAGGATGTGCTGCACAGGTCTTCCTTTTATTCTTCTTCGTTGGAGCAGAGTATTTCCTTCTCACCATCATGGCCTACGACCGCTACGTTGCCATCTGCAAGCCCCTGCACTACGGGAGCCTCCTGGGCAGCAGAGCTTGTGCCCAGATGGCAGCAGCTGCCTGGGGCAGTGGCTTTCTCCATGCTGTCCTGCACACGGCCAATACATTTTCCCTGCCCCTCTGCCAAGGCAATGCTGTGGACCAGTTCTTCTGTGAGATCCCCCAGATCCTCAAGCTCTCCTGCTCAGATGCCTACCTCAGGGAAGTAGGGGTTCTTCTGTTTGGTGCTTGTTTTGGTGTTGGCTGCTTTGTTTTCATTGTGGTGTCCTATGTGCAGATCTTCAGGGCTGTGCTGAGGATGCCCTCTGAGCATGGCCGGCACAAAGCATTTTCCACGTGCCTCCCTCACCTGGCCTTGGTCTCCCTGTTTACCTGTACTGGCATATTTGCCTACCTGAAGCCCCCCTCCATCTCCTCCCTATCGCTGGATCTTGTTGTGGCAGTTCTGTACTCAGTGGTGCCTCCAGCAGTGAACCCCCTCATCTACAGCATGAGGAACAAGGAGCTGAATGATGCAGCGAGGAAATTCTTTGGATACATGCTTCAAACAAGTATTTGCATAAATGTTTCTTCAACATTAATCACGTGCCTGTAATCCAATCAGAGTAATAATGTTTCTGAAATAAACTCTTAGGAGAAAATTCTTTAAATATATTTCTTTATTATCATTTCCTAAAATATTTGATTTTGATTTAATCTTTTTCTTTGTCTCCTATATTTTAATTATTTTGTTTTTGTTTTTGTTTTGACTTAATCATCTGACTTACCTATAGAACTGGGCAGCCTGTGTACATAAAGAAAATAAAGAAGCCATGAGAAATTGTTTTGTCTCAGTATCCATCTCATCCCATCTCTTATGGAGCTGGGGGAAACTTGTACCCTGTCTTGGACAGATAACCCCAGTAGTTTTTGCCAAGCACCATGGTATATGCCATGGAATATCCCTTTGGTTCAGGCTGGGAGTTCCCCTCCCATCCTCTTGCCCACCCACATCTGACTCGCTGGTGTTGCAGAGTGAGAAGCAGACAAGGCCTTCATGGTGTGCAAGGGCTGCTCAGTGTCCTGGGTTCAGCTAGGATAGAGTTATTTTTCCTCCTAGTAGCTGGTAGGGTGCTATGTTTTGGATTAGGATGAGAAGAGTGCTGATAACATGCTGATGTTTTAATTGTTGCAGATCAGTGCTTACACCAAACCAAGGACTTTTCAGCTTCTTGCTTTGTCCTGCCAGCGGGCAGGCTGGGGGTACAGCAAGAGCTGGGAGGGGACAGACCTAGGACAGCAGACCCAAACTGGCCAAAGGGGTATTCCATACGACCTGACGTCATGCTCAACACTATATAGGGGTGGCTAGCTGGGGTCAGGGGGCCGTCTGCTCGGGGATAGGCTGGGCATCGGTCAGTGGGTGGTGAGCAATTGCACTGTGCATCACTTGTTTCATACACATCATTAGTAGTAGAACTATTATTATAATCAGTATTATTATTATTATTTTCCTGTTGTAATAAACTATCTTTATCTCAACCCACAGGCTTTACTTTCCCATTTCTCTCCCCCATCCCAGAGAGGGAGGGGGGAGGGTGAGCAAACGGCTGTGTGGTGATTAGCTGTGGACAGGGTTAAACCACAACACTTACCTTGATCCCTGCCCTTAATACTAGCATTGAAATGCTCAGTTTAACCCTAAACTTCTTAACAAACCTAAACAAAATCATAAACCACAAAGCTGTCCATACCCTAACCAGAAGACGTCACACCTGAAATAGAACACCAAACACTTCCACTAAATTTTCCTTAATCTCTAACTCAGAAAGCTGAGCCCTACTCCCTAATCCCATACATGAAAAACTAACTCCCAAAGCCCCTGATCCTGTGCATTAACCTCCTCATCTACAACCCCTCTCCTAACACTTAACTTAAGGTGCTGGGCCGCTTGAGGCAGGGCAGGAATTGTGAGACTTCTCTGCAGTCACGTGGCATTCAAAGATGAATATGAGGGGCCATTGAGCTGATCAGCTTGTGTGCCACAAGGAGGAGATGGATGGGAATGCTCTGATGAGCTCAGCTCTGCCTCAGGATCTCCTGCACCAGCAGGAGGAATATGACTGTGGCAGTGACTGTGAGGTCAATTCTGTCTCTGCAGTTGATAGGGTACCAGCAGGAATGTGTCACAGAAAGGGACTGTGAGGTCACTTCTGTCTGGAGTACCTGACAGATCACCCTTGACTTAGACCTGGGATCTGTACTTTTGGGCTGACATCTGCCAGTGGTCCTGGTAGGCCAGCAGAAGGCACCTGGTTGGCATGCTGACTGTGGGATCCCCTCTGCCTACATACCCAGGAGGACCCATGCAGAAAGAAGGCCCCAGTATGGGTTGTCCTGTCCCTTCTGCTTGAGTCCATGACTGGACAGCAGGAGGCACAAGGCTTGGTTGTGTCTAGCCAAGAGGCTGCAAGGCCAGCAGCAGGCCCATGGCTTGGAAGATGCTGGTGAGGTGACTTCTGTCTGGTTGACTGACAGGCCACAAGACTGACAGGCTGCAAGAAGGCTGGGAGGTTGGGATGCCTACTTCAGGAGATTTCTACCCTGATGGAGCTTTCTTTGGAAGTAGGAAAGAGCAGGAGAGAAAAAACTGCCACAAAGTGCACCTTAGAAGTGTTGCACTGGCCATGAGATGGAAGAAATGTCCAGGGGAACAACTGGTCTTGCTGCTAGAGACTGAGGCAAAGAAGGCATTAAGTACCTCAACCTTTACCTCTTATCACCAGGTTTTCCCCCATGCCCATTAAAGATGATTGTTCTCCTTAATCCTCTTTTATTAAAGTATTTATATAAACAGTTTTTATTTTCTTTGACAGTAATAGACAGATTGAGCTCTATCTGGGCATTGGCCCTTCTAATTTTGACCTGCACAGCCCCATAACATTTAGGACACAGCTCCAGACAAACTGACAGCATGCATGAGAAGGAAGCACAGAAGAGGTAGAACCTGGCAGACTTTCATCCCCTACCCTTCTGTGACTCTATGCTGCAATTCCATTCAGCTAGTTACTCCTGTATTATCCAAACTTTCCTGCAACTCCTGATGCTGCTGTCTTGTCAGAGGTAGCACAATCACAAAAAGGTAGAACTGTCTACCTGCAGAAATTAACAGCTGACTTAATGGAGTGCCAGTGTGGGAGAACCTTGAGAAAGGGCAGACTGGGACCCTGCTGAGTGAGCAGTGCCCAGGAGGAGGAAGGCCTGGGCACCACAAGGGGTACCATACGAGCAGTGGTGCCTGCTCACCAGGAACGGGGCCAGCTTCCTACAGAGCTGCCTTACAAGGAGCATGGCCACCAAGAAAATCTCAGTTATCGGACTCATCACAGATCATGTGAGACACCACACGGACAAGGGTCTAGAGCTAGCCAGGAAAGATGGACAGGTCTGGGAGTCCCTTGGACAGCCTGGTGTGGAGAGGAGCAAGGATATTGACAAGGATGAAAGTCCTAACAACAGCAAGATCTTTGTGTTCATGGCTATGGCTGTTGTCTCTGCCACTGAGGCCTATGAAGAGACAGCTTATTGTTAAAACACCAGGGCCTCATTACCTCCTCAACCTCACCCCTGAACCAGGCAAGGGTCGTAACATTCCCCTGCACTTGGCAATACACATCCCCATCTCCTACTGCCCCAGGAAGAGCCCTGAGCTATGTGTGAAGGGAAAGGATCTCCCTTCACAGGGGCTGGGGGTCCAAACATGGCCCTTACGCATGGTGAAACATCCAGTTTTCCCATGCATCAGTGTCACCTTCATATTGCCTTTGTCTACTTGTCCTCCCTGCCTCCAATGTTCTGTTCTAACGAGCTCCAAGGGATGTTGTGTCAGTGCTGGCCCTCAGGTTTCCTGACTCCAGGAAACTTGCATCTGACTTGGACTTCTTGAGAGATTTCTTCAATTTCTCTCAGTGCCTGAGGTTTGTGGGCTCATCACCAAAGCCCCCAGAGGGGTGATTACAATGCCTTGGGCTGGGCCTCTGCTGCTGAGCTGGGTGGGGCTCCTGGGACAGAGAGAGCTCCTGGCAAGAAGGCCCTGGTGCAAAGAGACAGCTCTGCCCAGGAGCAGCTCCTCTGCACAGCACAGCAGGGCTGGAGGCTCTGACCACAGCTGGCACAGGGAGAGGAGAGGAGAGAGGGCTTGGAGGCAGTGAGGAGCGCAACAACAGAGGGCAGCGTGTGGCAGGACAGATCTGCAGACTCTTGGCACTGTGAGTGTCTGGCAGCAGGGCAATGCAGATGGGGTTGCCAAAGGAATATTCTACAGTTGGCACATCTACAGCTAGCTGATAGCATCTGTCAGGGTGGGTCTCTCTGTTTCTCCAGTGAGGAGTAGAAGATGCTTTAGAGAATGACATTTATGATTGGAGTTTTTCTAAAGGAAGACAAAGTCAGGGCCTACCTGAAAAGCAAACCTTTTTTCTGTAGCCTGTGCTTTCAAATTCCTGCAGTGGAGTCGAGGCAGGTTTCATGTAATGAGTTGTCAGGATTGTACAGGAGACTGAGACGCCTAGAGCATTGCAGTGAGGGACCAATATGTCATTAATGAACTTCATAAAGTCCCTTCCCACACCTCTGCCCACAGACTGCACCAACATCATCATAGTGGTCCTCTCAGGTTTTATTCTAGCTGATCTTTAGGAGCTGCAAACCCTCCGATGCCCAGTGCCCTGTCTTTGGGAGGTGTCTGCTAGTTTGAGGTGAGCACAGATTGTTTGCAATGAGCATGAGCTGTGTCCTCTGCAGACAGAGCTGCAGCACAGGAGGGATGGCTGAGTGTCCGTCTGTCCCTCCCTGGCCTTGCCTCCCCTGGCAGCAGCACACTGGCATTCCTCCTGGCTTCTCCACCTGGCCGTGCTGCTGCTGTTCTTGTTTCCAGGCTGGCTGCGGATGGTGGCTTCAGATGCACATGGAGCGAGCCCTTGATGTGCTTGGAGGAAGGGGAGTATGGGGACAGGGTGAGGGGTCTAGAGATGTGCACTTTGGGCCTGGATTCATTTGCTCCCAGCAGTGTCAAGGTTCTTCTTGGGTGAACCTCAGTGCAATATTTCTGCAGATCAAAGAGGTGCCAGCAAAGCTCAACTCAAACCATGGAGAGGATCCACAGGATTTCACTTGGAATGCAGGAGAAATGAGCAAGATTTCTGCCTTAGAGACTCTCCTCAAGGGTGGTAGTTAAGCTAGAACAAGGGACAACTATAAATCCACTTATGGTCTTTAGTTATTGCTGTAAGACAGTACTAACTCCTACATTGCCCAGAGCAGAATGCCCTGCTGCAAAGGACAGCCTCAGGCAGCATCAATAAAAATACAGGAAAGGGGTCTGCCAAATGTCTGCCTGGAAGCCAGATAACACTTTGGAAGCTTAAATGAAAATGGAAATCCTTATTCTCCAATAATTCCATTGTTAATTATCACCATCTTTATGTTCTTTAAGCAGGACACAATCCCAAAATCAGCAAATGCCCAACAGCAGCTCTGTGAGCGAGTTCCTCCTGCTGGCATTTGCAGACATGCAGGAGCTGCAGCTCCTGCACTTCGGGCTCTTCCTGGGCATCTACCTGGCTGCCCTCCTGGGCAACGGCCTCATCCTCACTGCCGTAGCCTGTGACCACCGCCTCCACACCCCCATGTACTTCTTCCTCCTCAACCTCGCCCTCCTTGACCTGGGTTGCATCTCCACCACTCTCCCCAAAGCCATGGCCAATTCTATATGGGACACCAGGGCCATCTCCTATCAAGGATGTGCTGCACAGGTCTTTATATTTGTCATCTTGATTACAGCCGAATTTTATATTCTCACCATCATGGCCTACGACCGCTACGTTGCCATCTGCAAGCCCCTGCACTACGGGAGCCTCCTGGGCAGCAGAGCTTGTGCCCAGATGGCAGCAGCTGCCTGGGGCAGTGGCTTTTTCAATGCTGTCCTGCACACGGCCAACACATTTTCCTTGCCCCTCTGCCAAGGTAATGTCCTTGAACAGTTCTTCTGTGAGATCCCCCAGATCCTCAAGCTCTCCTGCTCAGATGCCTACCTCAGGGAAGTTGGGGCGCTTGTCTTTACCATTTTTTTGGCCTTTGGTTGTTTTGTTTTCATTGTGGTGTCCTATGTGCAGATCTTCTCGGCCGTGCTGAGGATGCCCTCTGAGCAGGGCCGGCACAAAGCCTTTTCCACGTGCCTCCCTCACCTAGCCGTGGTCTCCCTCTTTCTCAGCACTGCTATGTTTGCATACCTGAAACCCCCCTTCATCTCTTCCCCAGCCCTGGACATGGTGGTGGCAGTTCTGTACTCGGTTGTACCTCCAACACTGAACCCCCTCATCTACAGCATGAGGAGCAAGGAAGTCAAGGATGCCTTGATGAAACTTATGACTAGGTGTGTTTAAGACTCAATGAATTGCCCCTCTCCTTTTGCATGTAACACATAATGTTAATTATAACAGAAAAACAAATCTTCTGTGCATTTTTGTAGCTATTGATGTTAATTAATATTACAGGATGTTCTTAGTTATAATTTAGCCCATGTTGCCCAGTAAAATATCTTTATTTGTCCCTTTTCTATTTCTGTCTGTTTGTGCTGTGTTTACAGCTCAGAGATTCTGTACACGAGGAGCCCGTCTCTGTGTGAACATAAGCAAAGCAAAGGAGCCTGCACTGCCTTCTTTGTCCGATATCCTTCCTCTGAGACCTGGCCTGGCTCTGCAGGGGCAGTGCCATGTGCAGGGGTGCAGAGGAAAAGAGTCCCATCCCAGCACCACGGCCAGGGAGCACCAGCACTTGGTGCATGCAGAGCTGCTCTCTTGCCACTGCCACCCTCTCCTGCTGAGCCCTGCTGGTGGGGTCAGGCCCAGCTGCTCCTGTAGCTTGGTGCCAGTGCTGCTGTGGGGCTGTGCTGGGTCTGCAGGCAGGGACAGGCAGTGGGCACGGCAGTGGCACAGCTGCCTCCACTGCAGCACTTCCCTCCCAAGAAGGGATCTCCTCCGGGCACTGCCTGAAGGCTGAGGCCTTCCAGCAAAGCTGCTGTCAAGAAGAAGCCCCAGGAAGAGACTCCGAAGAGGATCTGTGCTTTGCTTCTTTCCACGGGGTCTCAGTGTGGTGAGAGCAGAATCCCAGCATGGACTTTTAGTGATCTATGGCTGGTTTGGAGGTTCTCTGCTGGTGGCCAGTACCCATGGAGACAGTGAATGGTCCCCAATTCCCAGAGCCCCAGTTCCTGGCATTCTACAGCACAAGATGGGGCTGATGACAGGCTAATGTTTTTTGCAGAGGGAATTAGCAGCTTCCAGCAGAGTCCAGGGGATTGGCCAGGGCAGCGTGAGCCCAGGAGACAGCAATGAATGGAGCCCGCAGATCGTGAGCCTGTCCAAGGTGGACTGACCAGAGCTCCAGTGCTCAATCTGGTGCCAACAGGCAGAGGAAAGCTCTGCAGCCCCAGGGCATGCAGCAGCACCAGCAAAGGAGTCTGGTGAGTGATTCATTGCAGCCCTGGGGCAATGGCAGTGACCACATGAGCTAAGTCTGCCTCCCAGCCCGCCCAGCATGGCCCTGCAGAGTGCCCCTGTGCCCTGGGCACCACAGCCCCCTCACTCTGCAGAACAGCACTGCCAGCTGGGTCTGGGGCTGGATCTGGGGCTGGGAGGGCATTTCCCCTGAGTGTCTTCTAGGCCAACTTCATGCATACGGCTTCTGCATATCAGTGTAATCTTTGCTGAGTGCAAGGAGCTGAGAGACCACCAACAGGCACGGGGCTTAGACATTGCCTGCAAGGTCCCTCCTGCCCCAGCACCTCTCAGGACTGGCATGGAACTGGCTCCCATGGATCAGAGGGTCTGGGAGTCCTCCAGCAGTGCCATGGGCTTGAAGGGTCACAACCAGCTCATATCTACCTGGGCAGATTCTGGCCCCAAAAGGGGGTGTTTTGTAGGTATGGTATTATGAGGTTTTTGTGGTTTAACCCGGCTGGCAGCTAAACACCACACAGCTGTTCGCTCACCCTCCCCCCTCCCTCTCTGGGATGGGGGAGAGAAACGGGAAAGTGAAGCCTGTGGGTTCAGATAAAGACAGTTTATTAAGATAGAAAATAATAATAATAATAATAATATGTACAAACAAGTGATGCACAATGCAATTGCTCACCACCCGCTGACCGATGCCCAGCCCAGCCCCGAGCAGCCAGCCCCCCACCCTGGCTAGCCACCCCTATATATTGTTTGGCATGATGTCAGATGGTATGGAATGCCCCTTTGGCCAGTTGGGGTCAGCTGTCCTGGGTCTGTCCCCTCCGAGCTCTTGCTGCACCCCCAACCTGCCTGCTGGCAGGACAGAGCGAGAAGATGAAAAGTCCTTGGCTTAGTGTAAGCACTGCTCTGCAGCAATTAAAACATCAGCATGTTATCAGCACTCTTCTCATCCTAATCCAAAACATAGCACCCTACCAGCTACTAGGAGGAAAAATAACTCTGTCCTAACTGAAACCAGGACACATCTGCCAGGGTCCATGATAGGCCAGCAGAAGGCACCTGCTTTGCGCATAGTTTGTGAGATCCACTCTTCCTAAGTATTGGGTAGGCCCCATAGGGGAAGAGGTCTTGGATAGGTGTTGTCATGTTAGAGGTGTCAGCTTTTGCCTCAAGTCATCCTTCAGGACTGCTTTCTGTTTTCTACACAGAGGGGGACGCTGCTTCCAAGATGCCTGGGGGAAACTGAAGCATACATGAGGACCTGGAAGAAGTTACTCTGGAAACACAGGAGCCATTCTGGAACCAAAACTTGTAGGCAGGACACACACATTTGTGGTCGTGCAGAGCTGCTGGGCACACTGTGCAGAGCGCTCCATGCTGGCTTAGGAGCTGCTTCTTTCTCAGGAACAGCTGCTTCTTTCTCAGGAACAGCTGCTTCTTTCTCTAGCCAACAGAGGTGAGACAGATACTCTGAGATCATGAATGTCATGAGAATCCTGCTCCCAAAAAGATGACTGATATAGGGAGGTCAGGAGAAGTCTGGCCAGGAGAGATGTGAGATTTGGGGTAGGGAAGAGGAGCTTGGCCAGCAGAAATTAATGATTTTGAAAAGGTAAGATGGTTCAGGTAATGTAGATCCTGCTGTAAAACAGTCTTGAAACAGTCATGTGAAGCCCTTCCTACATGTTAACATGTAATATTTATCCCTAAACCTAAATGCTACTCCAGATCCTGACAGGAATCCACTACTGTAAAGCCTGACCTCAAACTACCCCTTGAAGCAAAACTCAGCCCAAAGCACCTTTCCCTTACCTTTATGCTCTTGCTCACTCTGATCCCTGCCCTTAACTCTAGCATTAAAATGCTCTATTTAACCCTAGAGTTCTTAGCAGAAAAACCCTAAACAAAACCCTAAAGCAAAGAGCTTTCACAAAATCTAACCACAGACCTGACAACCAAATACTCCTATAAAATATTTGCTTTATCTAAAACCCAGAAAGGTGAGTACTAATCCCATACATGAATAATTAATATCACAAGCCCCTGTTCCTGTGCATTAACCTCCTCATCTTCAACCCCTCTCCTAACCCTTAACTTTAGGCCCTTCACCCCCCTGGGGCAGGGCAGGAACTCTGAGGTTGCTGTGCAGTCACATGGCATTCAAAGATGAATGTGAGGGGGCAAGGATCTGATCAGCTTGTGGGCCACAAGGAGGAGATTGGTGGGAATGCTCTGATAAGCTCAGCTCTGCCTCAGGATCTCCTGCACCAGCAGGAGGAATGTGACTGTGGCAGTGACTGTGAGGTCAATTCTGTCTCTGCAGTTGATAGGGTACCAGCAGGAATGTGTCACAGAAAGGGACTGTGAGGTCACTTCTGTCTGGAGTACCTGACAGATCACCCTTGACTTAGACCTGGGATCTGTACTTTTGGGCTGACATCTGCCAGTGGTCCTGGTAGGCCAGCAGAAGGCACCTGGTTGGCATGCTGACTGTGGGATCCCCTCTGCCTACATACCCAGGAGGACCCATGCAGAAAGAAGGCCCCAGTATGGGTTGTCCTGTCCCTTCTGCTTGAATCCGTGACTGGACAGCAGGAGGCACAAGGCTTGGTTGTGTCTAACCAAGAGGCTGCAAGGCCATCAGCAGGCCCATGGCTTGGAAGATGCTGGTGAGGTGACTTTCTGTCTGGTTGGCTGACAGGTCACAAGACTGACATGCCGCAAGAAGGCTGAGGTTGAGATGCCTACTTCAGGAGATTTCCACCCTGATGGAACTTCCTTTGGAAGTAGGAAAGAGAAGGAGAGAAAAAACTGCCACAAAGTGTACCTTGGAAGTTATACATTGGCCGTGAGGAGGAAGAAATGTCCCTTAAAGGGTTGTGCTGTGTTGCCAGAGGTCACCCAAAGAGTGTCTGTGATCAGACATGGCTTTGTGTTTGAAGGAACAGCTGGTGAGGGTTGATGAGACATGGGTGAAAGCAAGGGATGAGAGCAAGGTGTTGAACAGAGATGGGCTTCTGCAGACTTCAAGGAAATAGGGCAATGTGTGGGATAGCATAGGAGAGCCTGCAGAGGAGAAAGCAGAGGGTGCTGGTAAAAATGGAAGGCCCCAACAGCCCTGAAGTTTTTGTCCCCTTGGCTAGAGCTTATGAGGTGATACGTTATATTCATTGTGATGCAGCCTCACTGATTCTTTTCAACCCTGTGCAGTAGCTCAGAGGTGTCATACAACTGTTCTTCTTGTGGCATCATACTGCCCATCACATCCCACAGACCTCCAGGAAGAGCCCTGAGCTGGATGTTAGGGTGCAGGATCTCACCTCCCAGTGACTGTGGTCAGGCCTTGGCCCTTCTGCTTCACTGAAACCAAGACTTTTCTCAGCACAGTGCTTTGCCTTTCCGGTACCATGGCCTCCAATTATCTGCCCTAACAAGTTCCTGGGGAGGCTTTGTTAGTAACAGTCCTCAGTGGGCCCATTAATACTCCAAGTCACTTCAACTTTTCCTTCTGACTTTACTTGCTCAAGTGGTTACATCATTCTCCTCTCAGTACCTGAGCTTCATATACTCAGCACCATAATACACCATGGAACTCATTATAATGCAGAAACTCCTAACATCTCTTCCATAGTTTTCTTCACAGCTTCATGGCTTGTGCAGCTAACTGCAGAGCTTGCATGGTGTAGTTAAAAAAGAAGATTTCAAAAAGCACCTAATAACAATCTTTTCTCATTTTAAAGGCTGAATTTTGCTGCATTTCAGTTTTGAGCATCATTCTCCTTTTGCTGTTGATTTATGGTGACTTCTTTGGAGGACATAATCAGGAGGAAAAGCAGAGTCTGGAGGTCTGACACCTCCATTGCCAGCTCAACACTTGAAACCCTTTCTAAGTCAGGGAAAAAAATGAAATGAAATTAAATGAAACAAAATAAAATAAAATAAATTTGAAATGACCAATGGAATATGAGAAATTCATCCCGAATCTTAGTAGATACCTGGAAATCCATGGTCTCTCTTGGGTCTTCTGTGGAAAACTCAGGATGAAAACTGAAGAAAATATATGAAGTGTCTGTAGCTGTACCCATGAGCTTGGCCTCTTTTGGGAAATTGTCCCTTTCCAGCCACAGAAAACTAAACTGAGCAATGTGAAAAGACCTGTCCAGTCAATAGAGTAGGGCAAAGTCATACTACCTGTGCTATAGATGCAGAAGGCAAAAAGAGTTGCATTGTGCCTTACACTACTCAAGAACGTGTAACCCAGGTTGTGCAAATTTACCTTAGTACTGACAAGTTCATCACTAAACCATGCTACTAAGTTTTACATCTACACATTGGCTCTCCAGTTGATGAACCAGCTCATGGATGGGAATCAGGGAGTCTCGGTTAACACGACACTGCCTCAGGTGTGCCACCATTGGCACCTGCTGTTCTTCAACCCTCAGCAAACCCACAACAGACGGATTCTGTGGAAGACCAAGCAAGGTAGACAACTGTTTAATGTCCTCCATCTCCAAGGCAGCTATGCCAAAACCCCACCGGTGCCCTCTTGAAACTTCAAAGTACTCTCTCCTGAAGTAGTCTATGCCGAGGATGCACATAGCCTCCGGGCCAGTCCCAAGGGTGCTTTTGCCATTCCTTCCCAGTTAGACTCACTTCAGCCTCCAATACAGTTAAGTCTTGGGATCCCCCTGTCACTCCAAAAATACAGGTGGGTTCTACCTCTTTCTAGCTTGATGGCATTAGGGTACACTCTGTACCTGTGTCCAGTACAGCCGGATACATTTGTGGGTCTTATGTGCCAGGCCATTAAATATAAACAGTCCAGTAAACCTGATTGTCCCTTTCCTCCCCGCCTACCCCTGGATGGAAGCAGGACCCCTCTAGTCCTTCTCATAGTATTAATTACTGGGTCAGGTAGACGGCCCACTGGAAACACATCCCACCACGGCATGGTCATCCCATGGGGCAGGGGAGAGGGAGCTGACAGCCAAGGGACACATTTAGGTGCAGAAGGTGCAGCCCAGCAGAGAGAAGGAGTCACTGGGGTGGGGGAGGTCAGGAGAAGCAGCCCAAGGGGTGGTGTTGCTTGTGAGGACAAGTTTGTGCCAGCTGCCTGAGTGGGCAGCAGCTGTGCACAGGCGAGGGGAGGCCAGGAAGCGCATGCCAAGAGTGCTCCTGCCAGCAGAGACATGGCTGGCACCGAGGGCAAGGGGAGAGGCCGGCCCAGGGCACGGGACTGCAAGAGCCATGCTGAGTCCCCTGCCCCTGCAGCACCCGTACTGGCCCTCAGCAGATGTGCTGTCTGGCATGCACTGGTAGGTCCTGGCGTGCATCAGAGAGCAGCAAGGAGGGCACTGGAGAGGGCTAGGGTGAGGCGGGTGTCAGAGCCCCACGCAGGGGCTGGCTGGGGATCCCCTCTGCTGCAGCCACCACACAGTGTGTGGCAGGAGGAGGGCTCCCTGTGCACCATGGAGCAGAGCCTGGCCCTGGGCTCTTCCTGACAGCCCTGCAGGTCCTGGCAGGCTGCGGTGAGGTGCCCCTCATCCTTCCCTCCTGTGCTCCCAGGGCACATGGCTGCCTTCTTCCCAGCTCCCTTCCCACCAAGAACGTCTGACACTGCTTCTTCCCAAGCTGGGCATTGCCCAGGATTAGTCCCCTGCAGGGGCAGAAAATAGCTCTTGTCTATGAGACATGGATTCACTATCAGATCTTTTCTTCTGACAATCTCAGCAGTCTCCATTACAGGACAAGACATGAGAATACATGACATTCCACACAGTAAAACACTTTCACTGTGAGGGATACCAAGCACTGGATCATGTTTCCCCAAAAGTGGGTGAGTCCCTATCACTGGAGATACCAAAGCCCAACTGTCAATGGGCCTGGGCTGCCTGGTTTAGGTGTCTGTGCTCAGCTACTGGGGGTGAGCTAGATGGGCTTTGAAGGTCCCCTCCACTCTCAGTGAACCTATTACTCTGCAGTGCCTGGCAGTGTGATAGTATCCGCAGTATCTCCAAACCAGCTGGACACCAGAAGCTCATGGGCCAGAGGATCTTTTGAGGATGAGCTCATTCATGATGTAACCCTGAGGACAACGTGGAGCAGGGATTACAAAGGTCAGCAATACCTCAGCCCACAGCAGTGTTTTCTCCCCATGCCTCCACTCTCCTGACTCTTCTTTCCTTCAGGATTAGAGTCTGGAGGTTCCCAGTACCAAGATCTGCTCTGAGCAGGGAGAACTTTCACATCAGATCAGGCTGCTTCCTCAATGTTTCCTCCACCTCACTTTTGAAAACTGAACTTCTAGGGGCGCTGGCTGGAAGGCCAGTTCTGATTCAGTGGTGCTACAAGACAACAGTGTGGAAGAGAAGTGTGACCAGCACCAAAACGACCATGTTCTGCTGCTGTCAGTGTTCATGGGTCCAAGAAAGTGGCGACCCTAACTCAAAGGCTGCAGGGAGGGAGTGCCTGCCAGGGCAGAAAAGGGCAGCCCCAAAGGACACCAGGTCTTTTCCACAACGTTGCAGCAAGGAACTTCATCCCACAACCACTGCTGTACCTGAGAAGAATTTATGAGAAATGAGATGCACAGAACTGACTACCTGCTGGTTCCTTTATTTAGTTAGTTACAAAGAGCTTCTCTACATGAGGTCTTTGGGTTAGAAGAAAAGGTAGAAGTTGTTAGAGGAAGAAAAATATCTTAATTTTATAAAATAAAATTATTTAAAAATATTTAATATATTGGAATAATATTGAAAAGGATGAACAATTTTTGAAATGTTTCTGCCTTATCCAGATATATTTCAGGGAATCATATGAAGAAGATGGGTTCCTCATTGAAATAATTAATATTGCAATAACATCCTCAGTGCCTCCTTGAGCTCCTTATTCCTCATGCTGTAGATGAGGGGGTTCATTGCTGGAGGCACCATGGAGTACAGAACAGCCACCACCAGATTTAGAGCTGGGGAGGAGAGGTAAGGGGGTCTCAGATAGGCAAACATGGCAGTGATGACAAACAGGGAGACCACGGCTAGGTGAGGGAGGCACGTGGAAAAGGCTTTGTGCCGGCCCCGTTCAGAAGGCATCCTCAGGACAGCCCTGAAGATCTTCACATAGGACACCACAATGAACACAAAACAACCAAAGACTAAAAAAACACTAAACATAATTGCCCCAACTTCCCTGAGGTAGGCATCTGAGCAGGAGAGCTTGAGGATCTCTGGAACTTCACAGAAGAACTGGTCCACAGCATTGCCCTGGCAGAGGGGCAGGGAAAATGTAGTGGCCGTGTGCAGGACAGCAATGAGAAAGCCACTGCCCCAGGCAGCTGCTGCCATCTGGGCACAAGCTCTGCTGCCCAGGAGGCTCCCGTAGTGCAGGGGCTTGCAGATGGCAATGTAGCGGTCATAGGCCATGACAGTGAGAACAGAATATTCTGCTCCAACCAAGAAGAATAAAAAGAAGACCTGTGCTGCACATCCTTGATAGGAGATGGCCCTGTTGTCCCAGAGGGCATTGGCCATGGCTTTGGGGAGAGTGGTGGAGATGTAGCCCAGGTCGAGGAGGGCAAGGTTGAGGAGGAAGAAGTACATGGGGGTGTGGAGGCGGTGGTCGCAGGCTACGGCGGTGAGGATGAGGCCGTTGCCCAGGAGGACAGCCAGGTAGATGCCCAGGAAGAGCCCGAAGTGCAGGAGCTGCAGCTCCCGCGTGTCCGCAAATGCAAGCAGGAGGAACTCAGTGACTGTGCTTCTGTTGGACATCTGCTTTTTTCTGGGATGTGATCCTGAACAAAGAAGAGGATGACAGTAATAAAGTACAAGAAATGTATCAGAGGAAAACTAATTCAATTTCTCATTTAAAATCACCAAATAAATTGTCCACTTTCAGGCAGATGTTTTTCATGTCCCTTTCATGTGTCCTGACTGATGCTGCCTGAGGATGTCTGTCAGAACAGGGGGCTCTGCTATGGGCAATGCAGGTTTCAGTCCTTTCCTACTGTAAGAGGTGAAGAGGAACATGGGGGAATGTCAGATTCATTTCCCTCCTGATATCAAACAAGTTTTTCCCCAGTTTTGCTCCCAGTTTACCAAACTGCAGAGCAGAGCTGTGGTGGCTTAATTTATATATATTTATATATATATATATATATGTGTATATATATAGTTCTAGCTGTCCCACCACACCTCAGAACATATTCTAAGCCACAGATCCTGGTGTTTCTGCTGGAACTGAAGAAGTGAATCCTTGTGGGTCATCATCAGAGAAATCAGGATCATCATCACTTTAGTGCAGAGTGTCCTTCAGGGAGGACAGCCAGTCTGCTCAAGTCTGGTCCCAGATGTCCTGTGAGAACTGCAGGAAAATTCTACTCACATGTTTGAAAAGAACCTTGACACTGCTGAGAGCAGAGGAATCCAGGCTCAAAGTGCACATCTCCATACTCCCCTTCCCCCAAGCACACCGAGGACTCACTCCATTGGCATGTGAAACCCCCATCCCCAGCCATCCTGGGAACAAGAACAGCAGCACCACGGCCAGGTGGAGAAGCCAGGAGGAATGCCAGCGTGCTGCTGCCGGGGGAGGCAAGGCCAGGGAGGCACAGACAGACATTCAGCAGACCCTCCTGTGCTGCAGCTCTGGATGCAGAGGAGGCAGCTCTGCTGGGGTTTGAGGGCAGAGGCTACGCTGGTGGGAAAGTAGAGCAGGGGGTGTCCCAGGGAAGGTGCCTGCCCTGCAGGGTATGGCAGGGAGCTGCCTGAGCCCTCCCTCACACAGCATTTCTGGCAGCTGCTCTTTCTCAATGCCTGCTCATTTCCCTGCCAAGAGCCAGATCGGTGTTAGCTCAGTTAACATCTGAGGGGAGTACAAACACGATGTTGGTGTAGACTTTAAGGTTAGGTAGCTGAAGGGACTTCATGAAGTTCATCGCTTCCATATTTATCTCTCAGTGCAGTGATCTAGGAGTATCTCTCTCCTATACAATCCTGACAACAAGTTGCCATGAAACTTGCCTCCCCTCCACTGCAGGAATCTGCAAGCACAGACTATGTAAGAAGCCCTACCCTCTTAGTCTTCTCCTTGAAATATCAGTAATAAATGCCATTCTTTAAAGCACTTTGGAGAAAGAGGAAGAGCCATCTGACAGATGTTTACAGCTGTTGGATGTGCCAGATGTAGAAGACCCCTCTGGCAACCCCATCTGCATTGCCCTGCTGCCAGAGACGCACAGTGTCAAGAGTCTGCAGATCTGTCCTGCCACACGCTGCCCTCTGTTGTTGCGCTCCTCACTGCCTCCAAGCCCTCTTTCTTTCTCTCCTCTCCCTGTGCCACTTGCGGTCAGAGCCCCCAGCCCTGCTGCACTGTGCAGAGGAGCTTCTCCTGGGCAGAGCTGTCTCTATGCAGTGCTGCCCCCTTGCCAGGAGATCCTGTTGGGCCCAGGAGCCCGGCCCAGCTCAGCAGCACAGCACCCGACCATGGCATCGCTTGCTCTGTGCCACTGGGCTCCCTCGAAGTGTCCCCAAGGCCTCAGGGCTGACAGCTCCTGAAGGCAGCAGGGTCTCTCCTGGGGTGCCATGTTTGAAGCACACTGAAGTCATCAGTGACTGCTCCTCTCTGAACACAGGAGGCATTGATTTTAGAAATGTGATTTGTGCTGTTAGACTGTGGTTGTCAAACATGAAAAGAAATGATGCCCTCCCTTAAACCCTATTGGGTTCCTCCTTCGTGGCAGGATACCTTGGTCAAGACAGGCAGGGATCATTTCACCTGTCTGAGCTTTCTTCAACATTTCTTCTAGGAACTGAGAAAGAAACATCTTGTTCAATGGTGTCCTAAAAAAGAAGGGGGGGGGGGGGAGAGGGTGTGGGGACAGGGACGGGACATGCCAGAATGCTCTAAAATGGGGTTTCCATGAAGGCAATAGTACACTAAGATACCATTTCTTGAGTTTCCCAAGCTGTCCATCTGGAAGATCCTCTACCCATAAACAAATCTCTTCTTCCTCTTTTGCATGACCAGGGTGTCTCCTGGGGAGTGGTGTTTGAAGCAGACTGAAGTCATCAACAATTGCTCTTCTCTGTAGATGTTAGAGAATTATTACAGAAGTGTGATATGTGCTGTTAGACTATGGTTGTCAAACATGAATTCCCTTAAAACCTCTTAAGTTCCCCGTGTTTCAGGACACCTTGGCCGTTAGAGGCAGGGATCATTTCGCCTTTCTGATGTTTCTTTACCATTTTGTTTAGGAACTGAGAAGAAACAGCTCCCTGATTCGTGTCCCAAAAAGAGAGAGTGGACCAGAATGCTCTAAAAGGGTTTCCATGAAGAAAGGGGAATGGGGCAATAATGCATCATTGTTTGAATTTCCACTATTGTGTATATGGAAGGTCCTCAACCTTTAGACAGATGTCTTCCTCCTCTCTCACATGACCAGCATGGTGACTGGGATGTGGAACACCCTCATCACTGTGCTGGTGGCTGCAAGTGAACACCTGCAGATGCCCGTGGCCTTCTTCCCTGGGGAGATTTGTCCTCCTTGCAGACCTTGTACAGCTCCACCACCCTGTGCCAGATGCTGGCCAGCTTTCTGACTGGGGACAGCACCCCTTTTGCTCACAGAGGTGGGATTACTATCAGCTGCACCTTCTGCATGACTAGAGTGCTTCCTGCTGGGGGCCATGTCCTATGGTCAGCCCTGGGCTGTATGCCATCCCTGTTCTCTTCAAGGCTCATGAAGTGGAAGGCCTGACTCCAGAAGGCAGTGTACCTGAATTAGGGGAATTTCTCTCATGTACAGTAATTATTTATCCTCCTCCCAGCTACAGTTCTGTGGTCCCAGTGTCATGCACTATGATTTTGCCCCATTTCTGGAGCTCTCCTGCAGTGCCACAGTGATACTCATGGTCTTTGCCTTCATAATCTGAATTTTCGTTCCAATCTTCCTCTTCCCTCCCAAGTGGTTTTCATGTGTGTGTGTCATGTGTTGGCAGGCCTTATCCACCCGCTGACCGAT
>MU011945.1:82202-190687 GCA_011074415.1 Stictonetta naevosa
CCCCGCCCCGGCTAGCCACCCTTATAAATTGTATAGCATGACGTCAGATGGAATGGAATAGCCCTTTGGTCTGTTCGGGTCAGCTGTCCTGGGTCTGTCCCCTCCCAGCTCCTGCTGCACCCCTAGCCTGCCTGCTGGCAGGACAGACTGAGAAAAGTGCTTGGCTTAGGGTAAGTACTGCTCTGCAACAATTAAAACATCAGTGTTATCAACACTTTTCTCATCCTAATCCAAAACACAGCACCCTGCCAGCTACTAGGAGGAAAATTAACTCTCTCCTAGCTGAAACCAGGACATATATCTACCCCTTATTCCATACCATTTATGTCATGCTCAGGTTACACCCTTTCCAATACATTCCAATTAATCACCAATTTCATGTATGGTGTATAGAATGTTCACCGAGTTTGCATAGTCTGTGAATGACTTTGGGCTCCATCTCTCACAGCAGTCTTTCAGGGCAGAAGAGATGGTGTGTGATGTTGGATTGTCACACGTTGAAGACTGTTCTCGTTCCATCACATCTCTGTGCTTATCCATTTCTATCAAAATTCATTCATTATTATCTGCATGTCTGTTACTGTGATACTATTAATAGGACATTGACATACAGCAATCATGGTAGTGATGACATACAATATTATATAATAATTAATATAATACAATTCAACTCATGGGCTATTCTCACTCAGTATTAAATCCCCTTGAGGTACACACCGGACCTCCCCATTCTTTTGCATTACCCACCAAGTGCATCCAGGTCCCTGAGCAAAAGCAATCCCACGAATGGGGTTTGCCTTTTCCTGAGGCAGGAGTAGCCCAGACTGTCTTCCCCAGCATGTCTCTTATGTGCACTACAGGAACTTTATCCCCTTCTACAGTACGTAACCCATAGGGGAGTCTGCTGCCTCCCTGGGGCCAGGGTCAGGGATGTTGCCAGAAAGCTTCCCAGCCTGGTTTGCCCCTCTGATTACTATCCACTATTGATAGTTCAGGCTGGCAGTGATAATACTGAAGAGAGAAGCCTGAAGGCTATCAAACAGGACTTTAGGGGACTGGGACGGTTAGTGGATGGAGTGGGAGTACAGGTGGTGTTTTCGTACATCCCTGCAGTGTCAGGGAGGGGTACAGAGAGGACACGGAAAGCCCACCTGATAAACATGTGGCTCAGAGGCTGGTGCCAACACAGAAATTTTGTTTTTTTTTGACCATGGGGAGCTTTACTCTGCACCTGGCCTGATGGCCGCAGACAGGTCCCACCTATCTCTAAGGGGAAAACAGATCCTAGCCCAGGAGCTGGCAGGGCTCATTGAGAGGGCTTTAAACTAGGTAAGAAGGGGGACGGGGCTGAAATGAGCTTGTTGGAGGTGTGCCAGGGGGAACAATGGCAAGGCCGGGGGAGAAGGCAATGGCTCAACTGAAGTGCATCTAAACTAATGTATGCAGCATGGGTAACAAACAAGGGGAGCTGGAAGCCATCGTGCAGTAGGCAAGCTATGACTTGGTTGCCATCACTGAAACATGGTGGGACCACTCTCATGACTGGAGTGCTGCAATGACTTGCTATAGGCTCTTCAGAAGGGACAGGCAGCACAGAAGGGGTGGTGGTGTGGCTCTCTATATTAGAGAGTGTTTGATGCTGTGAAACTTGAGTCTGGGAATGATGAGGTTGAGTCCCTATGGGTTAGGATCAGCGGGAAGGCCAACAAAGCAGGCATCCTGGTGGGGGTCTGTTACAGACCACCAAACCAGGATGAGGAGACGGATGAGGAATTCTACAGGCAGCTGGCAAAAGCTGCGAAATTGTCGGCTCTTGTCCTCGTGGGGGACTTCAACTTCCCAGGCATATCGTGGAAGCACAAGACAGCCCAGAGAAAGCAGTCTAGGAGTCTGAAATGGTAGAGTTCTCTATACTTGGCGAAGTCAGGAAGGGGACCAGTAAGACCACTGTCTTGGATTTCCGGAGGGCTGACTTTGAGCTATTCAGAACACTGGTTGGCAGAGTCCCTTGGGAGGTGGTTCTGAAGGGCAGAGGAGTCCAGGAAGGCTGAGCACTCTGCAAGAAGGAAATCTTAATGGCTCAGGAGTGGTCTGTCCCCACATGGCCAAAGACGAGCCGGCATGGAAGAAGATGGGCCTGACTGAACAGAGAGTTGTTGCTTAAGCTCAGGAGAAGAAAGAGTGTTTATCTTGGAAAAGAGGGCGGGCCACTCAGGAGGACTATAAGGATGTTGCGAGGCTGTGCAGGGACAAAATTAGAAATTCCAAAGCTGTTACAGATAACAAAAAATGTTTTTATAAATACATCAACACAAAAAGGAGGACTAAGGAGAATCTCCATCCTTTATTGGATGTGGGGGGAAACTTAGTTACAAGAGATGAGGAAAAGGCTGAGGTGCTTAATGCCTTCTTTGCCTCGGTCTTTGGCAGCAAGACCAGTTATTCTCTGGATACCCAGTACCCTGAGCTGGTGGAAGGGGATGGGGAGCAGAATGTGGCCCTCACAATACATGAGGAAATGGTTGGTTGCCTGCTACAGCACTTAGATATAAGCAAGTCAATGGGACTGGGTGGGATCCACCCGAGAGTACTGAGAGAACTGGCGGAGGAACTGGCCAAGCCGCTTTCCATCATTTATCGGCAGTCCTGGCTATCAGTGGAGGTCCCAGTTGACTGGCGGATAGCAAACGTGATGCCCATTTACAAGAACGGCTGGAGGGTAGACCCAGGGAACTATAGACCTGTTAGTTTGACCTCAGTTCCAGGGAAGCTCATGGAACAGATTATCTTGTGGCACTTACAGGGCAACCAGGCAATCAGGCCCAGTCAGCATGGGTTTCTGAAAGGCAGGTCCTGCTTTATGAACCTGATCTCCTTCTATGACAAAGTGACGTGATTAGTGGATGAGGGAAAGGCTGTTGATGTGGTCTACCTTGGGTCTACCTTGTGGTCTAGCTGGGCCCAGAGAGTTGTGGTGAATGGAGTCAAATCCAGTTGGATCTGGATAGGCTGGACCAATGGGCTGAGGTCAACTGTATGAAGTTCAACAAGGCCAAGTGCCGGGTCCTGCACCTGGGGCACAACAACCCCAAACAGAGCTACAGGCTGAGAGATGTGTGATTAGAAAGCTGCCTGGCAGAGAAGGACCTGGGAGTATTGGTTGATAGTCGGCTGAATATGAGCCAGCAGTGTGCTCAGGCGGCCAAGAAGGCCAACAGCATCCCGGCTTGTATAAGAAACAGAGTGGCTAGAAGGTCTAGGGAAGAGATTGTCCCCCTGTATTCGGCTCTGGTGAGGCTGCACCTCGAGTACTGTGTTCAGTTTTGGGCCCCTCACTACTAGAAGGACATGGAGGTTCTTGAGCGAGTCCAGAGAAGGGCAATGAAGCTGGTGAAGGGTCTGGAGAACAAGTCTTATGAGAAGCAGCTGAGGGAGCTGGGACTGTTCAGCCTGGAGAAGAGGAGGCTCAGGGGTGACTTTTCGCTCTCTATAGGTATGTTAAAGGAGGCTGTAGAGAGGTGGGGGCTGATCTATCCTCCCACATGCCTGGTGACAGGTTGAGGAGGAATGGGCTAAAGTTGCACCAGGGGAGTTTTAGTTTGGATATTAAGAAGAACTTCTTTACCAAAAGGCTTGTTAGGCATTGGAATGGGCTTCCCAGGGAAGTGGTTGAGTCACCATCCCTGGAGGTCTTTAAAAGACGTTTAGATGTAGAGCTTAGGGATATGGTTTAGTGGAGGATTTGTTAGCGTTAGGTCAGAGGTTGGACTCAGTGATCTTGGAGGTCTCTTCCAACCTAGACAGTTCTGTGATTCTGTAATTCTGTAACAGTTTTGATTGGGCAGGTCCAGCTCAGCTGGCAGATCCCCTAGACTGACTAACCAGGTGGCCTTTGCCAAATGCGCATTCCAATTTTTGAATGTCCCAGCACCCATTGCTTTCAGTGTAGTCTTTAACAGCCCATTGTATTGTTTGACTTTCCTGGATGCTGGTGTGTGATAGGGGATGTGATACACCCACTCAATACCATGATCTTTGGCCCGAGTGTTTATAAGTTTGTTTGAAATGAGTCCCATTGTCTGACTCAATTCTTTCTGGGGTGCCATGTCACCATAGGACTTGCTTTTCAAGGCCCAGGATAATGTTCCAGGCGGTGGCATGGGGCACAGGATATGTTTCCAGCAATCCAGTGGTTGCTTCCATCATTGTAAGTACATGGCGCTTGCCGTTGTGGGTTTGAGGGAGTGTGATGTAATCAATCTGCCAGGCCTCTCCATATTTATATTTCAGGCATTGTCCTCCATACCTAGCGTAGAGGGGAACCTTCCTTTGAACATCCAGCCTAGTAACGATAGTCGGGGTGCCAGGAGGAGCTGTGCTTCAGTACCGACCACTTCTGAAGCAGATTAAACTCCTTCATATGCTGCCAATATCTCCTTTTTGGTTGCAGTGTAGCAGGCCTCAGATCCTCTGTATCCCCGACTCCAAAACCGTAGGGGCTGACCTCGAGTTTCCCCAGGCTCTTTCTGCCAGAGGCTCCAGGTGGGGCCATTTTCCCCAGCTGCAGTGTAGAGCGCATTCATCTGGTCCTGTTCAGACTGGCCCAAGGGCTACTGCATGAACTATTTCCTGCTTTATTTGTTCAAAGGCTTGTCGTTGCTCAGGGCCCCATTCAAAATCATTCTTCTTACGGGTTACTTGGTAGAGCGGGTTTACAATCAGACTGTAATTTGGAATGTACATTCTCCAAAACCCCATGGCACCTAGGAAAGATTGTGTTTCCTTTTTGCTAGTTGGTGGAGACATAGCTGTTATTTTGTTGATCACATCCATTGGGATTTGATGCTGTCCATCTTGCCACTTTATTCCTAAAAACTGGATCTCTCGTGCAGGTCCCTTGACTTTATTTTGTTTTATGGAAAAAACAGCCTTCAGAAGGATTTGGACTTTTTTCTTCCCTTTCTCGAAAACTTCTGCTGTGTCACCCCACACAATGATGTCATCGATGTACTGCAGGTGTTCAGGAGCTTCCCCCTGCTCCAGGGCAGACTGGATCAGTCCATGGCAAATGGTAGGGCTATGTTTCCACCCTTGGGGCAGCTGATTCCAGGTTTATTGGACACCCCTCCAAGTGAAAGCAAACTGTGGCCTGCACTCTGCTGCTAGAGGGATGGAGAAAAATTCATTAGTGATATCAATTGTGGCGTACCACTTGGCTGCCTTCGATTCCAGTTTGTACTGGAGTTCTAGCATGTCCAGCACTGCAGCGCTCAGTGATGGTGTGACTTCGTTCAGGCCATGATAGTCCACTGTTAGCCTCCACTCACCATTAGACTTTCGCACTGGCCATGTGGGACTATTAAAAGGTGAATGAGTCTTGCTGATCACTCCTTGGCTCTCCAGTTGATGAATTAGCTTATGGATGGGAATCAGGGAGTCTTGGTTAGTGAGATATTGCCGCTGGTGTATCATTGTGGTAGCGATTGGCACTTGCTGTTCTTCAACCCTCGTCAACCCCACAACAGAAGGGTCCTCCGAGAGACCGGGCAAGGTAGACAACTGCTTAATGTCATCTGTCTCTAAGGCAGCTATGCCAAAAGCCCAGCGGAACCCTTTTGGGTCCTTGAAAAATCCTCTCCTGAGATAGTCTATGCCAAGGATGCATGGAGCATCTGGGCCAGTCACAATACGGTACTTTGCCACTCATTCCTAGTTAGACTCACTTCAGCGTCCAACACAGTTAACTGCTGGGATCTCCCTATCACCCCATAAATACAGATGGGTTCTGGCCCTTTATAGCTTGGTGGCTTTACAGTACACTGTGCACTGGTGTCTACTAAAGCCTTATACTTCTGTGCGTCTGATGTGCCAGGCCATCGAATCCACACAGTCCAATAAACTCGATTGACCCTTTCCTCCCCCCAGCTGGAGGCAGGGCCCCTTTAATCCTGGTGATAATATTCATTACTGTGTCTGTGGGACTGCCAGCTGGAAGTTGGAGCAGCAAGTTTCTCAGAGAACCCCTTTTGTCCGATTGCTTTTTCCATCCCATTTTCTTATGTCCTCTCCATGGTCACGGAGGCAAAACCACAGGGTTGCACGGGGAGTGTACCCACTATATCTTCTTTCTTGAATGGAAGGATGCTTACTCCTGGTAGATGAGACACTGGTTTGTAAATGTGGGGAAGAAGATAAATTCTCTCTAAGTTGGTGTACCTCTTCAGAAAGTTTTTACACATCTGAGATGCAGGCCTGTATGGAAGAAGAACGACTTTCTTCATACTGCTGGAGTTGTTTAGCTGATTCATCCACTGTGGGTTCCTCATGGTCCTTCCAGGTCATTACTGCCAATGAGCTGGAATAGGATGATGGTGCACTCCATACAAACATCTGCCACATGGGTCATGTACATTTGAATTAATCTGTATCTTTGGATAGCTGTTCTATATCTAGGTCATAATAAATCACCTCCCATATGGCTAATTCCCTCAGGTACTGAATTCCCTTCTCCATGGTGGTCCATTTGCCTGGTGGACATACAAGATCTTCCTTGAAGGGATACCTTTCCTTCAAAGCTGAAAGGAGACGCCTCCAGAGGGTGAAGATTTGTGCTCCTTTTCCAACTGTTTTGTCAATGTCTACATCCCTAGCAAGGGATCCCAGCCACCTGGCTTCCCTGCTCTCTAATTCCAGACTATTGGCTCTGGTGTCCCAGCACCGGAGCAGCCAGGTGACAAGGTGCTCACCTGGACAACGACAGACATCCTTTCACATATCTCATAGCTCATGCTGCAATAGGGCTCAGGTAGTTACCAATGTTCTTATATCTTCCTCTTCATCTTCCCATTCATCTGATGGCCAAGCCACTTTGGAGTATCCTAACTCATCGTCTTCTTCCTCCCCTGTCTGAGTAGGAGTTCCTCTGCATTCAAAATGACCTGACTTTCTCATCCATTGTTTCATCTTGGATGGAGGGGCAACTTGCACTGCTACAGTCTGTTTCCCTGACCTAGCCTTGGGACCTGTAACATGAGTTGGAACAGCCACAGGGCCTGTCACAGTGGTTGGAACAGTCGCGGGGACCATCACAGGTGTTGGAATGACTGCTGGGCCCGACACAGGGTTTGGAATGACTGCAGGGCCTGTCACAGAGGTTGGAACAGCCACTGAGTCTGTCACAGAATTTGGAACATCTGTTGTCTCAGCGGTTGGTTGGGGTGGCCGCTGGGTTTTGAGTGGCTGCTGGGCCTGTTATAGGGGTTGGAATGGTCACAGGGTCCATCGTAGGGGCTGGTGTGGCTGCAGGGTCCATCGTACGACTTGGAGTGGCCATTGGGGTTGAAGCAGCTGCTGGGCCTGTAACAGGACTTGGAGTGTCTACAGGGCTCGACTCAGAGGTTGGAGTGGCCACAGGGTCTGTCACTAGGGTTATAGTGGCATCGACTGCAGCTTGATAGGCATAGGCCAAGCCCCAGCACATTGCAGTGATTTGTGTATCTGTGGTATTTCCAGGGTGATGACACCTTTTTCAATGATGACACCATTCTAACAGTTTTTTGTATTTTGCAGTTGTTCAGGGGTGAAGTTTCAAAGCACTGCAGGTGCTCACTGCTGTAGGTGCCTGCCCATATCCTCCCACACTCCCTGCCACTCATAACTATCCTACCTCAGGACAGATCTCTGGATGGCGTTCCTAAGTAGTTGTTTAACCTTAAACAAAATCTGAAGTGCATTCAGGAGACATAACAATAAGAACATGGTGGTCTGATCATCCCAAGGATATTCAAAGTCTTGAAGAGCTATGGTAACTAGTCCGAATGAGAAGAGGGGGGTGAAAGAGAAAGGTTGAGTGAACAAGTAGGAAAAGACATCTCCCCCTGTCCCCTCCATAGATTGTCTCCCTGAAGAAAAAAGGTAAAAGGTGTAATTCTTAATAGTTTCTGAGATATGGTTTCCAAAGTATGGAGTGGATGGCAATGCTGAGTACAAATACCAGGTTGTCTCATGACCAGCAATTTTATCATATCATAAACCAATGTTACACCATCAAGTAAAATAATAATATTAAACCAGTCCCCGGAATGAATAAAAAGCATGACAGGGAGCACATACAGTAAGTAATGTGCTATATAACTCAAGTTGGAAAACAAGCACAGCAACCTAAAATCAAAGCAATCAACATTGTGACTAGCAACTATTAAGAAGGTCTACTGCTTATACCAATTTTGGTTTAACACACTCTGGTCAGATCTGTTGTTATCTCAGACCTTCTGCCCCATGTTGGGTGTCAAAAGGACTGTTGTGGTTTAAACCAGTTGGCAGCTAAGCACCACACAGCCGTTCACTCACCCTCCCCCCTCCCTCTCTGGGATGGGGGGGAGAATTAGAAAGAAATGAAATGTGAGTTGAGATAAAGACAGCTTACTGGGACAGAAAAGAAAGGATAACAACAACAATAACAATAACAATGTGTACAAACAAGTGATGCACAATGCAATTGCTCACCACCTGCTGACCCATGCTCAGCCTATCCCTGAGTAGCCAGCCCCCTGCCCCGGCTAGCCACCCCTATAAATTGCTTAGCATGACGTCAGATGGTATGGAATACCCCTTTGGCCAGTTTGGGTCTGCTGTCCTGGGTCTGTCCCCTCCCAGCTCCTGCTGCACCCCCAGCCTGCCCACTGGCAGGACAGAGCGAGAAGCTGAAAAGTCCTTTTTTTAGTGTAAGCACTGCTCTGCAACAATTAAAACATCAGCATGGTATCAACATTATTCTCATCCTAAATCCCAAACACAGCACCCTACTAGCTACTAGGAGGAAAATTAACTCTATCCTAGCTGAAACCAGGAAACCTGGTTGTCCTGGAAGTGTTGTGTGATGGTACTCAATATAATCTGCTCCATGAGCTTCCCCCTTCACTGAGGTCAGACTAACAGGCCTGTAGCTCCCCAGATTCTCCTTAAGGCCCTTTTTGTAGGTGGACTTCACATTTAATAGTTACCATTTGACTAGGACATCCTCTGATAGCCAAGACTGCTGATAAATGACAGAAAGAGGTGTGACGAGCACTTCTGCCAGCTGCCTCAGTACCCTCTGGTGGATCCTTTCTGGTCCCCTAGACTTGTGTACATCTAAGTGCAATAGCAGTTCTCTAACCATTTCCTCATGGATTATGAGGGCTTCATTCCACTCACTGATCCTATGTACCAGTTCGAGTCTGAGTGCCAGGGGAACTACTGGAGATTGAGGCAAAGAAAGCCTGAAGTACCTCAGCCTTTTTCTCGTCTCTTGTCACCACATCCAACACAGGATAAAGATTCTCATTAATCCTACTTTTTTAATTATTAAAAATAATTTTAAAATATTAATTTAATTATTTTTTAATATTAATTATTTTTTATTTGTCTTTGATAACAATAGACAAAATGAGCTCCAGCTGAGCTATTGACCTTCTAATTTTTTCCCTACACAGCCTCACAATATTTAGGATGCAGTTCCATAAAATAAATAAATAAATGACATCATCCATGAGAACGAAGCACAGAAAAGGTGGAATCTGGCAGTCTTGCACCCACTACACGTCTCTGACTTTGGCTGTAGCTCCATTTCACTAGTTCCTCCTGTATTATTCAAACTGTCCTGCAGTTTCTGATGCTGTTATCTTGTGAGAGAGAGCACAATCAGGGTCAGACAACTGCCTACAGACATTAACAGCTGACAGAATGGAGCGTCTGTCCAGGGGAATCTTGAGAAACGGCATGAATTTGACTGCAGAAACCTCTTGATATTTAAAAGAAGAGCCTAGTCCTGCACCAGAGGAAGAGTAACCCCACACATCAAGGCATACTGGGACCCTGCTGAGTGAGCAGTGCCCAGGAGGAGGAGGGCCTGGGCACCATAAGGGATGCCATATGAGCAGTGGTGCCTGCTCACGAGGAACCAGGCCAGCTTCCTATAGAGCTGCCTTACAAGGAGCAGGACCACCAAGAAGATCTGAGTTATTGTAGTTAGCTCAGCTCCAATGTGACACCACACAGAAGGCTCTGCATCCAGCAGGCAAAGATGTGGAAGTCTGGGAGTCCCTCAGACATCCTGGTGAGGAGAACTGCAATGGCTGTGGCAACACTGAAAGTCCCAGCAGGACCGAGGTCTTTGTGTCCATGGCTATGGCTGTTGTGTCTGTCACTGAGGCCTATGAGGAGTCAGATTATCGTTAAAGCACCAGGGCCTCACTGCCTCCTCACTCCCTCCCATGAACCAGGCAGGAGTCATACTATTCCCCTGTAATTTGTAATGCACATCCCAACCTCCTACTGCCCCAGGAAGAGCCCTGAGCAATGTGTGAAGGGAAAGGGTCTCCCTTCCTGTGTGTCAGGGGATAGGGCCTGGCCCTTGGTGAAACACATCTAGTTTTCCCACACATTCGTGTCACCTTCACATTGCCTTTGTCTACTTGTCCTCCCTGCCTCCAATGTTCTGCTCTAACGAGCTCCAAGGGAGGCTGTGTCAGTGCTGGCAATCAGGGGGACAGTCTGGGAAACTTGCATCTGACTTGGACTACTTGAGAGATTTCTTCAATTTGCTCTCAGTGCCTGAGGTTTGTGGGTTCATCACCAAAGCCACCAGAAGGGTGATTACAATGTCTTGGGCTGGGCCTCTGCTGCTGAGCTGGGCCGGGCTCCTGGTACAGAGACAGCTCTGCCCAGGAGCAGCTCCTCTGCACAGCACCGCAGGGCTGGGGGCTCTGAACACAGCAGACATGCAGAGAGGAGAGAAGGAGAGAGGGTCTGAAGGCAGTTGGGAGTGGGAGGATGCTGAGAGCTGCCTGCAGGAGAAATCTGCACAGACCTTGACAAGGTAAGTCTCTGTCTGCAGGGCCATGCAGCTGCACATCCTGGAAGGGTCTCCTTGTGGGTCTTGTTTTTGGGAGGGCAGTGGGCAATGGGGTAGGCTTTGAGAGTCCTGCTGGATTGCACTGTGAGGTGAGGAAGTCTGGCATAAAGTCCGTGGAGTGCCATAACCCAGCTGCCCCTGGACAGCCAAGAGCCAACTGGCAAAGCCCCCACCAGACACTGCAGGGGTGCAGCAGGGATGCAGGGACACCCCAGCTTTCAGATATCCAGCTCTGTCTATGGGGCGTCCTTCTGGGCTGCAGGATGCTTTCCAGCAGGATGCAGCTCTGTTGGCATAGTTGTGTTATCCAGGTGTCTGAAGGAGGAGACACCTCCATGCTAAGGCCACGTCTGTGCTGCTAGATGGCTGTCTGTGGGCAGCTGGAGTGAGGCCTCTGCACCCCTGGTTAGGAGGGAAGAGCTGAGATCTTGCTCATGGACCTAGAAACAAGGTGAGGATTCTGTCCAGCTTCACTGGGACTGGGGCTTCTCTGCTTTAAGCTGTTTCCACTTCTTTGGAAACACTAGAGTGTGATCACTGTCCTAAGCAAAAGAAAATCTACCTTGCTCTACACTGTGGTTGGATGACTTCTTTGCGACAACACTGCAAAGTTTATGGATCTCATAAGTGGACTGAACTTGAGTTTCCCCCATGTTCCTTCTTCCTGACTGCTTCACAGGAGGAAGAACTCCTCTGTTGCCCACAGCAATCCCTGCTCCCAGTGCCACTCTCAGACAGCATTAGCTGGGACTCAAGCAATAGAGCTGTAGAAAGATTGTCTTGCAAAGAGGGAGGCTTGGGATGAGAGTGCTCTAAGACTTGCAATATGTTTTCCTCGGAGAACTCTCTTCTAACTTTTTTTCTGCCTTCTCCTTTTCAACAGACAACTGTGTCCAAAGGCAGAAAATGCCCAACTGCAGCTCTGTGAGCGAGTTCCTGCTGGCGTTTGCAGGCACGCGGAAGCTGCAGCTCATGCACTTCGAGCTCTTCCTGGGCATCTACCTGGCTGCCCCCCTGGGCAACGGCCTCATCCTCACCGACATAGCCTGCGACCACCACCTCCACACCCCATGTACTTCTTCCTCCTCAACTTTGCCCTCCTTGACTTGGGCTGCATCTCCACCACTCTCCCCAAAGCCATGCCCTCTGGGACACCAGGGCCATCTCCTATCAAGGATGTGCTGCCCAAGTCTTCTTTTCTGTATTCTTGCTTGGAGCTGAGTATTCCTTTCTCACCGTCATGGCCTACGACCGCTACGTTGCCATCTGCAAGCCCCTGCACTACGGGAGCCTCCTGGGCAGCAGAGCTTGTGCCCAGATGGCAGCAGCTGCCTGGGGCAGTGGCTTTTTCAATGCTGTCCTGCACACAGCCAACACATTTTCCCTGCCCCTCTGCCAAGGCAATGCTGTGGACCAGTTCTTCTGTGAAATTCCCCACATCCCCAAGCTCTACTGCTCAAAATCTTACTTTAGAGAAGTTGGGCATCTCTTGCTTAGTGCCTGTCTCCGTGCTAGGTGTTTTGTTTTCATTGAGTTGTCCTATGTGCATATCTTCAGGGCAATGCTGAGGATGCCCTCTGAACATAGCTGGCACAAAGCCTTTTCCATGTGCCTCCCTCACCTAGCCGTTGTCTGTCTGACTGTAAGCACTGCCATGTTTGCCTACCTGAAGCCCCCCTCCATCTCTTCCCCATCCCTGGATCTGGTGGTGTCATTTCTGTACTCGGTGGTGCCTCCAGCAGTGAACCTTCTCATCTACCTCATGAGGAACCAGGACCTCAAGGATGTAGTAAGGAAAGTCTTTGGATACCTGCTCCTTTATGATCAATAACAGTTCCATCATCCCATCATTACAATACTCTCATGATATCTCAGAAAATATTAGGACAAATTTCTGTTATTTTTAAAAATTGTTTTCTGAAACTTATGCTTTGTATAATGTTTTCGTTAGACTCCTTCCTGCAATTTTTTCATGCATTTTGACCAACTAGTTTCCTGTACCTATAGAACAAGGTTTCCTGTGTAGGTGCAGACAGTAAAAAAGCCATGAGAAATTCATTGGTCTCAGATGCTGTCCCTTCCCATGTCCTCTGCAACTGGCGGAGCAGCTTCAGCACACAGGAGGGGCTCAGGGCCAAAAGCCCAGCTGCCACATGGAGGAGCAGCCCTGGTGGTCCTCAGGGCTGTCCCTCACTGCCCGCTGGGCTCTGCCTCTCTGCTGCCTTCGGGTTGGGGCTGCTGCATCCCTGGAGCCATGGCCATGGCCAGCAGCAAGACGTGGCCTTTTCAATGCTGCTCTCTTTTGGTTTCCACATTGTGCTTCTTGTATCTGGGTAAGCCCTGATACCTCATGTACCTTGGTGAGAGTCCTATTGTCTCTGCAGTGACATCCCTGTCCCAGCAGGCAGCAGCAGGTACTGTACAGCCCTGGGTCACATCTGGCCTCCCTGCTAGCAGCACAGAAACAAAAGGGGCTGCTTAGGGCAAACCCAGAAGCCCGGTCACCTTTTCCAAAGCTGCTGCCAGGAATACAGCCAAGGGGTTGCTCCCTGCTCTTCTCTTTTCTGGGGTTCTTCGTGGAGTGAAGGACACAGACTGAAAGTCCCAGGGTGGTCTGTGAGGGACCAAGGGCAGGACTAAGAGCTCCCGTAATGGCGGCACTTGCCTAAGGAGCTGACAACTGGTCTTGGACTCATCTGCATGGGACTGTGTCCCTTGCAGTGGGGCTGATGGCCAATGACAGCCTGGCGAGGAATCTGAAGGTTTCAGGAGATGTCAGGGGATCTCCAGGGAAAAGGTGCTCAGTGGGTAGTGACTAGAACCTCATAAAATGGCTGTACAAGGTAGTATCTGGTAACAAACAAGGTGAATCTGAGGAGTGCATGGGATCCTCAGATTGGTCAGGCTGGGTCAGCTGTCACAGCAGGTTCCCCTCCCAACCTCTTGCCCACCTGCAGCCAACTCACTCCTGAGTTGAGTGAGAAGCAGAGAAGGCCTTGATGCTGTGCAAGCCCTGCTCAGAAACAGCAGCTACAGCCATGGGTGACCAACACTGCTCTGGTCACGTATAGAAAATAGTACCACAGGGGCTGCTCTGCAGAGGGTAACTCCGTCCCAGCCACAGTCAGAGTCCCCATGATGAACAAGAAGCTCTGGAAGGAGTCAGGAAGGTGCTAATAAACACCAGGACAATTGAGGAAGCCCAAAGGCCCTTCTGAAGGGTCACTGAGTGTCACCTGAGAGGCACTGCAGGGCAGTGGGGAGGGCCAGGAGAAACACTTGTGTGAAGGCTGTGAGAAACAAGGAAATTCAGGGCTTTGGCAGATGTCTGTGGGTGGAGGAGGTCAGTCCTGGGACTGGGACATTGAAGGGCCCTGCGTGAAGCTGGACTGATGGAGAAGTGTCCATCTTGCATGTGTGCCTCAGCCTGGGAGAAGGGGCCTGCCTGTGGTGTGGGATGGCTGTGCTGTGCTCAGCCATGCCCCAGGAGCTGACCTTGATCTCTTCCTCCCCGCCACTCCCCACACAGGGCAGGCCCTCAGGAAACACCCCTGCGCCTGGAGATGCACCAACCTGCTGCAGTGAGGTGCCACTACTGCAGGGGAAGAGGGGAGGGTTGGGGAGACATGTGGGGCATGTGGGCAAGAGTGGTGTGGCCTGGGCAAGTGAGGGTCTGGGAAAAATTACTCTGGATCTATAGGAGACATTTGGAAAAAAAAAAAAAAAAAAAATTGCAGGAACATCACTTTTGTGGCGGTGCAGAGCTGCTGGGCACATTGTACAGGGTATTACAAATGACCTTTCTGTCCTTTTCTATCGTCTCAAGTGCTGCTTTTGTGGCACTTAAAGTGCTTAACTTTTGTGAGGAATAGAGTACCCAACAAAGCTGTGACAGATACTCTGAGATCATGAAAGCCATCATAAACATGCCCCATAGAAGATGATTGATACAGGGAAGTTAGGAGAAACACTGGACAGGAGAAATGTGAGATTTGGAGGAGGGAATAGGGGTTTATCCAGCAGAAATTAAGGATTTTGTAGAAGTAAGAGGGTTCAGGTTATGCTCATGCTGCTGTAACTGTGACTTAAAATAGTCATATGCGGCTCTTCCCTGGCTTCAACCAGTAAACTTAATTCCTAAATCTAAATGCTACTCCACACCCTGACAGGAATCCACTGCTCTTATGCCTGACCTCAAAATATTCCTTGAAGCCAAAACTCAGCCCATAGCCTCCTTCCCTTACCCTTACTCTCTTGCTTACCTTGATCCCTATCCTTAACATTAGATTTAAATGCTCTATTTAAGCCTAGACTTCTTGGAGGAACTAAACAAACCCTAAATCACACAGCTTGTTCATACTATAACCGCAGACCTGATACCTCAAGCAGAACACCAAACCCTCTCAATAAATCTTTGTTTAATCTCTAACCCAGAAATATAAACCCTACTCCCTGATCCCATGCATGAACACCTAACAGCCGAATCCTGTTCCTGTGCATTAACCTCCTGTCCTTCAGACCCTCTCATAAACCTTAACTTTAGGCACTTGGCCCTTGGTGAAGGTGAAGAACTGTGAGGCTGCTGTGAAGTTGCATGACACTCAAAAACAAATGTGAAGGGGCAAGGATCTGATCAGCTTGTGGGCCACAAGGAGGAGATTGGTGGGAATGCTCTGATGAGCTCAGCTCTGCCTCAGGATCACCTGCCTCAGCAGGAGGAATGTGACTGTGGAAGTGACTGTGAGATCAATTCTGTCTCTGCAGTTGATAGGGCAGCAGCAGGAATGTGCCACAAAGAGGGGCTGTGAGGTCACTTCTGTCTGTAGGTGGCAGGTCACCCTTGATTTAGACATGGGATCTGTACTTTTGGGCTGACATCTGTCAGTGGTCCTGGTAGGCCAGCAGAAGGCACCTGGTTGGCATGCTAACTGTGGGATCTCCTCTGCCTACATACCCAGAAGACCCATGCAGAAAGAAGGCCCCAGTATGGGTTGTCCTGTCCCTTCTGCTTGAGTCCATGACTGGACAGCAGGAGGCATAAGGCTTGGGTGTGTCTATCCAAGAAGCTGCAAGGCCAGCAGCAGACCCATGGCTTGGAAGATGCTGGTGAGGTGACTTCTGTCTGGTTGGCTGTCAGGCCGCAAAAAGGCTGATGGGTTGGGATGCCTACTTTAGGAGTGGTTTCCACCCTGATGGAGCTTTCTTTGGAAGTTGGAAAGAGCAGGAGAGAAAAACTGCCACAAAGTGCACTGTGGAAGGTTGGCACTGGCCACGAGAAGGAAGAAATGTCCCTCAAAGGGTAGTGCTGTGGTGCCAGTGGTCACCCAAAGAGTGATCAGACAATGGTTTTATGTTTCAAGGAACAGATGGTGATGGTTGACGAGATAGTGAAATCACAGCAATGCCAGGATGAGAGCAAGGTGGTGAACAGAGATGGGTGTCCGCAGACTTCAAGGAAGTAGGACAAAGTGTGGGACAGCATAGGAAAATCTGGAGAGGACAAAGAGGTGGATGATGGCAAGAAGGTCATTTTTGTCCCCTTGGCTAGAGCTTATGAGGAGATGAAATACAGTCATTGCAACAGGGCCTCATTGTTTTGTTGTGACCCTGTGCAGAGGCAGGGAGGTGTCATACCATTGCTCTTCCCGTGGCATCACACTGCCCACCACATCTCACAGACCCCCAGGAAGAGCCCCGAGCCAGACATGGATGTGCAGCATCTTCTCTCCCAGTGGCTAGGGTCAGAACTTGTCCCTTTTACTTCACCAAAACAAACCAAGACCTCAGCACAATGCCGTTGCCTCTCTGTAATCATGGCCTCCAATTATCTGCCCTAACAAGTCCCTGGGGAAGCTGTCTTAGTAACAGCCCTCAGTGGGACCCATTAGTACTCCAAGTCACTTCAACTTTTCCTTCTGACTTGACTGTCTTACACAGTTGCATCATTCTCCTCTCATTACCTGAGCTTCATAGGCTCAGCATCAAAATACAAAATGGAACTTATTAAAATGCAGAAACTCCTAAGGAGCCATATCTCTCCCACAGTTTTCTTCAAGTCTTCAAGGGTTGTACAGCTAATTGGAGAGCTTTCATTGTATAGTTAAAGAGGAAGTTTTCAAGGAGTATCTATTAGAAGTGTTTCTCATTTTAAAGGGTGAATTTTGTTGTGTTTAAGTTCACATCATCATTCTCCAATTGATAGCAATCCAGGGCTACTCCTAAGTGGATATGCATAGGGAGGAAAAGCACTCTTGTGGTCTGACACTGCATGGACAACCTTGTTCCTCACCACCCCAGAATCACAGAATCACAGAATCACAGAATTGAAGGGGTTGTAAGGGAACTCGAAAGATCATTGGGTACAACCCCCCTGCCAAAGCAGGTTCCTTAGAGCAGGTTGCCCAGGTAGGCATCCAGATGGGCCTTGAATATCTCCAGAGAAGGAGACTCCACAACCTCCTTTGGCAGCATGTTCCAGTGCTCCGTCACCCTCACTGGGAAGAAGTTCTTTCGCATGTTGGTGTGGAACTTCCTGTGCTCTGTGTTGTGGCCATTACCCCTTGTCCTGTCCCAACTAACCAATGAAAAATGGTTGGCCAAATCCCTCTGTCTCCCACACCTCAGGTATTTACGCACATTGATGAGATCCCCTCTCAATCTTCTTTTCTCCAGGCTGAACAGACACAGGTCTCTCAGCCTTTCTTCATAGGGAAGACTCTCCAGGCCCCATATCATCTTTGTGGCCCTCCATTGGACTCTTTCCAGGAGATCCCTGTCTTTTTTGTACTGGGGAGCCCAGAACTGGACACAGTACTCCAGGTAAGGTCTGACCAGGGCAGAGTAGAGGGGGAGGATCACCTCCCTTGACCTGCTGGCCACGCTCCTTTTAATGCGCGCCAGGATCCCATTGGCCCTCTTGGCCACGAGGGCACACTGCTGGCTCATGGTCAACCTGTCGTCCACCAGGACCCCCAGGTCCTTCTCCTCAGAGCTCCTCTCTAGCAGGTCGCCCCCCAGCCTGTACTGATACATCCCTTTGTTCCTTCCCAGATGCAGGACTATACACTTGCTTTTATTAAACCTCATTTGGTTTCTTCCTGCCCATCTTTCCAGCTGGTCCAGGTCTCGCTGAATGGCAGCACAGCCTTCTGACATGTCAGCTACTCCTCCCAGCTTTGTGTCATTGGCATACTTGCTGAGGGCAGACACTATTCCCTCATCAAGGTCGTCGATGAAGATGTTGAACAAGACTGGACCCAGCACTGACCTCTGGGGAACACCGCTAGTCACAGGTCTCCAGCTGGACTCTGTGCCGCTGATCACCCCACGGACAGAGGTAAGACTGACTGGCCTGTAGTTTCCCAGATCCTCCTTCTTGCCCTTCTTGAAGTGTCACCGGAGTGACATTGGCTGTCCTCCAGTCTTCAGGCACCTCTCCTGTTCTCCAGAACCTTTCAAAGATGATACAGAGTGGTTCAGCAATCACCCCTGCCAGCTCCCTTAGCACATATGGATGCATCCCATCGGGACCCATGAATCTGTGTGCATTGAGCCCATTCAGATGCTCCCAAACCACTCTCTCGTCAACCGAGGGGAGCCCTCCATTACCCAGACCCTTTGTCCTCCTGGCAGGGTCAAGGAGGCCTGGGGGGGAATCCCTGAAGCAAAGACCAAAGCAAAGAAAGCGTTCAGCATCTCCGCCTTCATGACGTCTCCTGTTACCAGGACACCGCCCTCGTTCAGCAAGGGACCCACATTATCCCTAGTCTTCCTTTTACTGTTTACATACTTAAAAAAAACCCTTTCTTATCTTTTGACTCTTTTGCAAGACTTATCTCTGGGTGGGCTTTAGCCTTCCTCGTTGCGTCCCTGCAGGCCCTGACAACACTTCTATACTCCTCCCAAGAGGACAGGCCCTTTTACCACATCTCATAGACCTTTCTCTTCCTTTTGATCTTATCAATGAGCTCCTTGCTCATCCATGCAGGTTTCCTGCCCCCTTTCCCCAATTTCCTACTCTTAGGGATGCACCAATCCTGAGCTTGGAAGAAGTGCTGTTTAAATCACAGAATCACAGAATAGTCTAGGTTGGAAGAGACCTCCAAGATCACTGAGTCCAACCTCTGACCTAATGCTAACAAGTCCTCCACTAAATCATATCCCTAAGCTCTACATTTAAACGTCTTTTAAAGACCTCCAGGGATGGTGACTCAACCACTTCCATGGGTAGTCTATTCCAGTGACTAACAACCCTTTCAGTAAAGAAGTTTTTCCTAATATCCAAACTAAACCTCCCCGGCGCAATTTTATCCCATTTCCCTTCTTACTGTCACCAGGCATGTGGGAGAATAGACCCATCCCCACCTCGCTACAGCCTCCTTTAAGGTACCTGTAGAGGGCGATAAGGTCACCCCTCAGCCTCCTCTTCTCCAGGCTGAACAGTCCCAGCTCCCTCAGCCACTCCTCATAAGACTTGTTCTCCAGACCCTTCACCAGCCTTGTTGCCCTTCTCTGGACTCGCTCAAGCCCCTCCATATCCTTCTTGTAGTGAGGGGCCCAAAACTGAACACACTACTCAAGGTGCGGCCTCACCAGAGTCGAGTACAGGGGGACAATCACTTCCCTGGACCTGCTGGCCACACTTTCTTATACAAGCCGGGATGCTGTTGGCCTTCTTGGCCACCTGAGCACACTGCTGGCTCATATTCAGCCGACTATCAACCAAAACTCCCAGGTCCTTCTCTGCCAGGCAGCTTTCCAACCACTCATCTCCCAGCCTGTAGCTCTGTTTGGGGTTGTTGTGCCCCAGGTGCAGGACCCAGCACATGGCCTTGTTGAACTTCATACAGTTGACCTCAGCTCATCGGTCCAACCTATCCAGAGCCTCCTGCAGAGCCTTCCTACCCTCGAGCAGATCGACACACGCACCTAACTTGGTGTCGTCTACAAACTTACTGAGGGTGCACTCGATCCCCTCATCCAGATCATTGATAAAGATGTTAAAGAGGACTGGCCCCAGTACCGAGCCCTGGGGGATGCCACTAGTAACTGGCCTCCAAATGGATTTGACTCCATTTACCACAACTCTCTGGGCCCGGCCATCCAGCCAGCTCTTAACCCAACGAAGTGTATGCCAGTCCAAGCCATAAGCAGCCAGTTTCCTGAGGAGAATGCTGTGGGGAACGGTGTCAAAAGCCTTACTGAAGTCAAGGTAGACCACATCCACAGCCTTTCCCTCATCCACTAATCACGTCACTTTGTCATAGAGGGAGATCAGATTCGTCAAGCAGGACCTGCCTTTCATAAACCCATGCTGACTGGGCCTGATCGCCTGTTTGCCCTGCAAGTGCCACATGATGACGCTCAAGCTAATCTCCTCCATGAGCTTCCCTGGCACTGAAGTCAAACTAACAGGCCTATAGTTCCCTGGGTCTACCCTCCAGCCCTTGTTGTAGATGGGCATCACGTTTGCTAGCCGCTAGTCGAGTGGGACCACCCCTGTAATGTAGCCCAGCTCTCACAAGCACCCTTGCCTTCTAGCAACCTAGCCCATGAGATACTTCAAAGCAGGTCCTGGAAGAGGTCAAAGTTGGCTCTTCGAAAGGCCAGGGTAGCAATCCTGCTTTTAGCCTTACTTCTTCCACTAAGTTCCATCTTGAACTCCACCATCTCATGGTCACTGCATCTCAAGCTGCCCCCAACCTTCACATCCCTAACAAGCCCATCCCTGTTGGTAAGGACAAGGTTCAGAAACAGCCCCAACCTCATTGGCTCCTCCACCACCTGCGTCAGAAAATTGTCTTCAATGCCTTGTAGGAACCATTTGGACTGCTCGTGACTGGCCAAGTTGCTTACCCAGCAGATGTCTGGATAATTGAATTCCCCCATGAGAACCAGCACCCGTGACCTTGAGGCTACTACCAGCTGCTTGTAGAAGGCCTCATCGACCTCCTCCTCCTGATCTGGTGACCTGTAGTATACTCCCACAACAGTGTCCCCCATACCAGCTCACCCCTTAATTGTCACCCACAAGTTCTCCACTTGTCCTTCACCCTCCCCCAGGTGGAGCTGGGTACACTCTAACTGCTCCCTCACATAAAGGGCAACCCCACCCACTCGCTTCCCCAGCCTGTCTTTCCTAAAAAGGACATAGCCCTCCATGACAGCGTTCCAGTCATGTGAGCTGTCCCACCACGTCTCTGTGATTGCAACGAGGTCGTGGCTCTGTGACCGAACACAGATCTCAAGCTCATCCTGTTTATTTCCCATGCTCCACGCATTAGTATAAAGGCACTTTAGGGAAGCAGCAGGTACAGTTACCCCTGGAGGGATGCAAGAAGAAGATTCCAGACTGGGTATCGGGATCGTTACCTTCTCTGAGGAGCCCTCAGACAAGCCTATGAGACAACTCAGAGGTTTTTCCCTACTATTTTCAACAGTGACAGCCCTGCCATTTGTCTCATTGGCCAACTGCTCCTTGCATCGCTTTTCCTTACACCAGACAGAAGTCTTCAGCTGGATGTTACAGCTCCTTTGCACCAGCTCCCAGCTGCATTCCTTAGAGACCTGGCTGCACTCAGGTGCAGAAGGGTTTTTCTTACTTCAAATCAAAGATCATGAAATCATGCTGCTTTTTTTTTTTTTTAAATAAAAATAATAATAATAAAAAAAAAAAAAAAAAAAAAAAAAAAACCAGAGCAAGCTCCTCATCTTGTATTCCTCCTGTGAGGTTTACCTTTCCAAAAGGATGACTGCATAAGACCTATTTTATACTGATAGATAGGAAATTATAAATAATAGTGTTAGTATTAACCCATATGATATAAATTCAATGATAAATAATGAGTTTCTTGCTAAGGAAACTATTAGACAAATTCCTATGGGCAAACTGGGCTGCTTCTACCTGAAGCTCAAAGCAACAACTGTGTCGGTGACAGCGGTCTGAATGATCAAAGAGTAAGGGGAGGGCAAACCAGGAGAATTATAGGAAGTGCATAGGTCCAGACAGGCAGCTGAAAAGGGGACATTCAGAAGGGTCTGTGTAATCAACAGAGGGGATGTACCTGCAAGATGAGGGAGCACACTATGATAGACAAAGTGATGACAAAGCAAGTATAGGTGAACTTCAGAATTTCTTCTCCTGTGATGAATATACATCCTGAAAATTCACATTCCTTCATGATATAAAGTACACTTTGTGTAATGTTTTATAGAAAGGATTGAAACATTTGAGGTGATGAGTAGTTGCTCTGTTACTTAAGTACTAAAGAAATTACTGGGTATTCAGGCAGAGCTTTTCTGTCAGACAATAAGCAAGCAGGACATGCAAAAGACCAGAGCCCTTTGGAGGATTCATATGGAGCCAGGTGGAGATACCAGAGCACGTCCACTGCCAGCAGTTACTCTGTCCCAGTAACTCCAGCCCAGCCCAAGACATGAAACCCCTTCAAAGACAACACCCTAGTTCAGTGGATTCTTGGGATTCACCTAAAGTTGAAATGGCAACTGGAAAACCCAATATACTCTCCCTTATACCTAGTTGATGGCTGAACATCCATTTACCATCATGGGTCATCTGTGGCAAACTCAGGCTGAAAGACTCATGAGCAGGACACTTCAAATGGCTGAGGCAGATCCCGTCAGCTTGCCCCACTTTGGGAAATCATTCCCTTCCAACTAGGAATATGAAAGTGAAAAATATGAAGTGTTCTATCAGGTCAATACACAGAGTAAGGGAAAGACATTGGTATTGTGCTGTAGTGTCAGAAGGCAAAAAGCATTGCATTGTGCCTCAGACTAATCAAGGAGACCTAATCCAGTTCAACCATGAGATAAAGTAGAGTGAAGGACATTGAATTGTGTCCTAACATGAAGAAGGATCTAGATCACTGGTGAAGGAACTATATTTCTTTGCTATAACACAAGTACCACAACACCTAAAGTAATCAATCCCACCTTGGCTCTCTCCTCTTGTTTGGCAGGGGAGAGGGAGCTGAGAGCCAAGGGACGCATTTGGGTATGGAAGATGAGGCCCAGCAGAGAGAGCTTTTTGTGCCATCACCCATGCAAATTACAAAAGAACACATCAAATAAAGGTAACCTGTCCCACCCTGGCTCTGTCACACCATGGGGTGGGGATGGGGGGGATCTTTTTCACTTTCAGCCTCTTTTTCAGAGAGGCTTTATACTCTCCCTGCACACAACGGGGCAGAACATGGCCCTGGACGCTCCATGACCGCCTTGCAGGTCCTGGCAGGCTGCTTTGAGGAGACGAATGCCCTGGGCTCCCTTCCTGCTCTGCCCAGGCCAGCAAGGGCCCAGAGCAGCCTCCTCTCCCCTGCCCCTGCAGCTCTGGGCTCCCTTCACACAGCCCTAGCTCTGCAGGACCAAGCCCTTCTGGGAGCCCTCCCCTGCATGCTCCCACTGCTCCCTGATGCTGCTGTTGCCCCTACCCACCTCTCCCCACCTCCCTGCCCTCTCCCCAGCCCAGCCCAGCAGCACAGCCTGGGCTAGCCCCTGGGTAGTGCCCACCACAGGCTGCTGCAGGGCTCTGGGCACGGCCACCACAGCCCCAGCCCCACGCAAGACACCGCAGCTACTGGGACAAAGGTGGCTCTGGGCCTCCCTAGCAGCTCCCAGGCTGGGGCCAGCCACGGCTCAGGAAATGGAGGTCCCTGAAGCTGCAGGAGCCCTGGTCTCTTGCCTGGGAGATCCCCAGCACAGAGTGCCTGTGCCCCGCATGGCCAGCCCTGCTCCCCAGGCCAGCACAAGAGGCCTGGCCCAGGCACAGAGCAGCCTGCCCTGAGTAGGGGCCTGCAAAAGAGCTTTCTCTTCTCCTTTACCCATCTGTGCAGGCCCAGAAATGCTGCCCTGCTCTTCCCCAGGGCCATCCCTGCTCCCAGAGAGCCTTGCCCAGGGCACTGTGTCCATGCTGGTCTGGACAGCCATTGCTGCTTCCCTCCCTGTCCTCCCCACAGGGCTCTGAGCTAGTGGGGCTGCTGTGCTGAGCCAGGGTCTGTGGTGCCCTGGGACCCTGTGGGGACTCTCCCCTGCCCGTGCTGCTCAGGGTGCTGGATAAGTGCTGCTCCAGACCTTGCCCATGAGGCTTCAAAGAGGGTCTCCTCAATTATAATGCAGTTTTATGGGTCTTCACTTGCTGGCTTTTCACCACCTCCCCTGGCATTACACAGCCCTCCTTAGCCCACAGAGTCCTCTGATTTGCCTTTTCCTTTGCCAAAATCATCTTTGGATGGTCACTAATTTTATGAAGTTTTAATCACTACCCAATGAGCATGTTGTCCCAGGGTTTCCATATCTCCTGGCAGCTCCAGATTCCTCTCCATGCATCATCAATCCGTCCCACTGCAGGGTGCCTAGTCCCATGAAGAGGAATCTGAGACCAGTTGTTGTCTGATTAGACAGGTGAGGCCACAAAGGGAGCTCTTGGTTCAGTGCTTGGCTACTCACACACCAGCCTGGGATTTTCTTCCTGTGTCCTACACTCCATGAAGAACCCCAGAAAACAGAAGAGCAGGGAGTAACCCCTTGGCTCTATTCCTAACAGCAGCATTGGAAGAGGTGTCCAGGCTTCTGGGTTTGCCCTGACCAGCCTCATTTGTTACTGCCGTGGTATCAGGGAGGCCATCTGTGACCCAGGGCTGCACAGTGCCTGCTGCTGCCTGCAGCCACAGGGATGCTACTGCAGAGACAACAGGACTCTCACCAAAGTAGACAAGATCTGAGGGCTAACCCAAATACACAAGCACAAATGAACAATGTGGAAGCTAAAGGAGAGCAGCAGTGAAAAGGCTACATCCTGCTGCTAGCCATGGGAAGCAGCAGCCCTGACCCAAAGGCAGCAGAGAGGCAGAGCCCAGCGGGCAGTGAGGGGCAGCCCTGAGGGCCACTGGGGCTGCTCCTCAATGTGGCAGCTGAGCTCTTGACACTGAGCTCCTCCTGTGTGCTGGGGCTGCTCCCCCAGCTCCAGAAGAGATGGGAAGAGATGTCGGCTGAGACCAGTGAGGTTCTCAAGGATTATTTATTGTCTATACCTACAGAGGAAGCCTAGTTCTATAAGTATATTAGATGACCTGGTCAAAGAAAATAAAATAATTAACAGGCAGGCTGTTGAGATTAATATTTAACTAAAATGTTATTACATACTTGCTAAAATAATAGTAAACAATATTAATAATGAAAGATTCTCTGAACTCTTTTTGGATATGCTAGGAGAATGAATAAATTGATGAGAACTTTACTGATGCTTTAAGAAACATGTTAATTTTTTGTTTATAACATCCTTCAGTTCCTGGTTCCTCATGCTGTAGATGAGGGGGTTCAGTGCTGGAGGTACCACTGAGTACAGAAATGACATCACCAGGTCCAAGGATGGGAATGAGTTTGACGGGCGCTTCAGGGAGGCGAACGTGATAGTGCTGACAAATATGGAGACGACAGCCAGGTGAGGGAGGCACGTGGAAAAGGCTTTGTGCTGGCCCAGCTTAGAGGGCATCCTCAGCACTGCTCTGAGGATCTGAACATAGGACAGCACAATGAAAACAAAACAACCAAGGACTAAAGAAATGCTACACACGAGTGCCCCAACTTCCTTGAGATAGGCATCTGAGCAGGAGAGCTTGAGGATCTGGGGGATTTCACAGAAGAACTGGTCCACTGCATTGCCTTGGCAGAGGGGCAAGGAAAATGTATTAGCTGTATGCAGGACAGCAATGAGAAAGCCACTGCCCCAGGCAGCTGCTGCCATCTGGGCACAAGCTCTGCTGCCCAGGAGGCTCCCGTAGTGCAGGGGCTTGCAGATGGCAACGTAGCGGTCGTAGGCCATGATGGTAAGGAGGGAATACTCAGCTCCAAGCAAGAATACAGAAAAGAAGACTTGGGCAGCACATCCTTGATAGGAGATGGCCCTGGTGTCCCAGAGGGAATTGGCCATGGCTTTGGGGAGAGTGGTGGAGATGGATCCCAGGTCGAGGAGGGCAAGGTTGAGGAGGAAGAAGTACATGGGGGTGTGGAGGCGGTGGTCGCAGGCTACGACGGTGAGGATGAGGCCGTTGCTCAGGAGGGCAGCCAGGTAGATGCCCAGGAAGAGCCCGAAGTGCAGGAGCTGCAGCTCCTGCATGTCTGTGAATGCCAGCAGGAGGAATTCGCTCACAGAGCTGCTGTTGGGCATTTGCTGGTTCTGGGCATGGTGTCCTGCCCAAAGAGTAAAAATGCAGTAAGTTAGTACAAGATTATCTGATAATTACTAATTGAGTTTCAGCCTCTCAAGCAGATATTGCTCAGATCCCTTTCTGAGTTATAACTGACACTGACTGAGGGTGTCCCTGGAATAAAGGGACTTTGTTGTGGTCAATGTAGTAGTCAGTCCTCATCTATAGCAATAAGGAAAGGGGAACATGTAGTAAACCTTGATTAAATTCACTCCTGATATAAAGTGATTATCCACATTGCACTTCCAAATTCACCCAACTGCAGAGCAGGGCTGTGAGAAATTCTTTTTTGTATATTTTCATTCCTTCTGCACTCTAAGTGAAACCTTGTGGATCCTCAGATACAAAGCAACTGTCCCTTTAGTGTAGAGTGCCCTTCAGAGGGGACAGCCAGTCTGTCAAAAAAAGGCTGGTCTCTTCTGCTGACATGTCTATGAGCTTCAGGGGAACTACACGTTCACCTGAAAAGAGGCAGGACACTGCTGAATCAGGGCTCAAAGTGCACATCTCCAGACCCTTCACCCTGCCCCTGTAGTCCCTTTCCCCCAAGCACACCGAGGGCTCACTCCATGTGCATGTGAAACCCCCATCCCCAGCCAGCCTGGAAACAAGAACAGCAGCAGCACGGCCAGGTGCAGAAGCCAGGAGGAATGCCAGCGTGATGCTGCCAGGGGAGGCAAGGCCAGGGAGGGACAGACGGACACTCAGCAGACCCTGCTCTGCTGCAGCTCTGCCTGTGGAGGAGGCAGCTCCTGCTGGGGACATCGGGACTTGAGGGCAGGGGCTGTGCTGGTGGAAGAGGAGAGCAGGGGGTGTCCCAGGGAAGGCGCCTGCCCTGCAGGGGATGGCAGGGAGGTGCCTGAGCCCTCCCTCACACAGCATTTCTGGCAGCAGCTCCCTCTCACCACCTGCCCATGTCCCTGCTGGGAGCTGGTTCTGTGTCCACACGTCTCCTCCCTGTCCACGCTCACAGACCCCATCCCACAAGCTGTGTGCTCAGCTCTGCCCTGCAGAGGACTCCTGAGTACAGGGCCCTGTCCATGGGTATCACAGGGGTTGCAGCTCCTAAAGGTCAGTTCCAGTAAGCCCTGAGGATGTTTCTGCAGTCTTCAAGCTGAGGTGGCTGAAGGGACTTTATCAAGTTTGTTCCTGACACATAGATCTCTCTCTGCGGTCAGTACTCTAGGAATTTCAGTTTCCTGTACAATCCTGAAAATCCTTTGCCATGAAACCTGCCTCCTCTCCACTTCAGGAATCTGAAAGCAGAGAAATGAAAAAAGCCTTCCCCATCAGACTAACCAAGCCTTGGTCTTCCTCCAGAAATGCCCCCTCATAAATGCCATTCTCTAAAGCATCTTCTAGTCCACATTACAAGTTGAGTGAGACCCATCCTGACAGATGCTATCAGGCATCAGATGTGCCAGATGTAGAAGACCCCTTAGGCAACCCCATCTGCATTGCCCTGCTGTCAGAGACGCACGGTGTCAAGAGTCTGCAGATGTGTCCTGCCACACGCTGCCCTCTGTTGTTGTGCTCCTCACTGCCTCCAAGCCATCTCTCCTTCTCTTCTCTCCCCATGCCACCACCTGCTGTCAGAGCCCCCAGCCCTGCTGTGCTGTGCAGAGGAGCTGCTCCTGGGCAGAGCTGTCTCTCTGCAGCACTGCCTGCTTGCCAGGAGCTCCTGTTGGGCCCAAGAGCCCTGCCCAGCTCAGCAGCACAGCACCTGCCCATGGCATCGCTTGCTCTGTTCCATTGGGTTCTCTTGAGGTGTCCCCAAGGCCTCAGGGCTGACAGCTCCTGAAGGCAGCAGGGTCTCTCCTGGAGTGTGGTGTTTGAAGCAGACTGAGGTCATCAACAATTGCTCTTCTCTGTAGATGTTAGAGAATTATTACAGAAGTGTGATATGTGCTGTTAGACTATGGTTGTCAAACATGAATTCCCTTAAAACCTCTTAAGTTCCCCGTGTTTCAGGACACCTTGGCCATTAGAGGCAGGGATCATTTCGCCTTTCTGATGTTTCTTTACCATTTTGTTTAGGAACTGAGAAGAAACAGCTCCCTTATTCATATCCGAAAAAGAGAGAGTGGACCAGAATGCTCTAAAAGGGTTCCCATGAAGAAAGGGGAATGGGGCAATAATGCATCATTGTTTGAATTTCCACTATTGTGTATATGGAAGGTCCTCAACCTTTAGACAGATGTCTTCCTCCTCTCTCACATGACCAGCATGGTGACTGGGATGTGGAACACCCTCATCATTGTGCTGGTGGCTGCAAGTGAACACCTGCAGATGCCCGTGGCCTTCTTCCCTGGGGAGATTTGTCCTCCTTGCAGACCTTGTACAGCTCCACCACCCTTCACCAGACGCCAGCCAGCTTCCTGGATGGGTCAGCACCCCCTTTGCTCACAGAGGTGTGTGCCCTAATGACCACACAGACTCCAGGGTTCTTTTAGGATCAATAACTGCTACCACTTTATTGATGACATAACTTTAACTCTCTCTTACTGAGGGCATAACTTCATCTCCTTATTGAGGACAGACTCCCTTCTTACACCATTCACGCTACAGCAGTACTTTTCTCCTAACTATTAATTGGTCAACAACTTTGCCCCAAAACAGCAAACACCCAGCAACTTTCACGTCTTAACTTTCCATGCTGGAGAAGAAGCAGTCTGAGACAGCAAGGCATCTCCTGAATCACCCTTCTATGTTTCCTCTAAACTCTTTCCATCCCTGATGGCCGCATCATTAAGAGTTCAATGTTATCACCCACCATGTGGCTTGTCGACCCTCATGGCCACACTCTCACAGAGGTGGGAGCACTGTCAGCTGCACTTTCTGCATGACCGGAGTGCTTCCTGCTGGGGGCTACAGTAAGCCCTGGGCTGTATGCCATCCCTATTCTCTGCAAGGCTTGAGAAGTGGAAAGTCTGACTCCAGAAGGCAGCTGTACCTGAACCAGGTACAGAAATTATTTATCCTCCTCCCAGATACAGTGCTATGGACCCAGTGTCATGAACCTCCTCTGTGGTTTTGCCCCATTTCTGGAGCTCTCCCACAGTGCCATGGAGAATAATGATACTCATGGTCTTTGCTTTCATTATCTACGTTTTGGATCCAATCTTTCTCTTCCCTCCCAAGTGGTTTTCATGTGTGTGTGTCCTGTTTTGGCAGGCCCAAGTCCATATCCACCTGCTCTTCTGTCCTCATGAGTGTCACAGTTTTCTATGACACCATCATCATCCCTGTCTGTGTGAAGCGCATAAAAATGCATAACAGATGCTACGAATACCATCACCAGGTCAAAAAACGAAATCAGGATCTTATTCTCTTCAAGCATTTGGTACAGCCTTGTGTTTACAGCAATCATAACATTAGTCTTTCTACACAGGAACAGGACATACTCAAAGGTATGCATAAAAGTTTCTCTTGTAGAGAGAAGAACTTTTGCTCTTCCACCTCACAGATTTTAACCAAGCCCTTTCCCAAACCTTCATCACCCCCCGGTCAGTCCTCAGGTTGCTTAGAGGTAGTGTGGGAAGGGTGAGAGAGGTGTTGGTGGAGCTGCAGACATTGTCATAAGACCTACCTCAAAGACCTTGGATAGGACAGATTGATCAAAGACATTCCTCAGGACTTGGAAAAGGCAGATATTAAACTCATTTTCTACTAGAAGGGGAAGCAGAAGGATGATTAAGCCTAACCAGCTTAATCCCAGCCTTAACACTAGCCCTCAACCAAAAAGTAAACTATAAGCCTGAAAGCTTGCCCTTATCCTAAACCTTGAGCAGGCATCTTGAGCAGCACAACAATCCCTCCCTTGATGCCTTGCCATTCCCGTAACCCTGGAGGGTGACCTCTAATCCCTAATCTTTATCCTGAACACCAAATCCCCAAAAACCCTCCAACATGCACACAGCACATCTCAGCTTTAACCTCTCTCCTACCCCTAACTTCTGCTGTGTGTTCCCAAGGGGTCCCCTTGAGTACAAACAGCTGAAGGTAAGGGTGGGAGTGCGGGTTCTCCCCAGAGAACCAGCACCTGCAAATGCCTGTGGCCTTCTTCCTCTCGGAGATTTGTCCTCCTTGTACCGCTCCACCACCCTGTGCCAGATTCTGGCCAACTTCCTGACTGGGGACAGCACCCCCTTTGCTCACAGAGGTGGTAGCGCTATCAGCTGCACCTTCTGCATGACTGGATTGGTTCCTGTTGTGGGCCATGTCCTGCGATCAGCCCTGGGCTGTATGCAATCCCTGTTCTCTGCAAGGCTCCTGAAGTGGAAGGTCTGACTCAAGAAGGCAGATGTACCTGAACCAGGGGAATTTCTCTCATGTACTGTAATTATTTATCCTCCTCCCTGCTACAGTTCTGTGGTCCAGTGTCATGGACGTCTTCTGTGTGGTGCTGCACACATTGATGGAGCTGTCCTGCAGTGCCACGGTGATACTCATGGTCTTTGCTTTCATAATCTATGTTTTGGATCCAGTCTTCCTCTTCCCTCCCATGTAGTTTCTATGTGTGTGTGTCTCGTGTTGGCAGGCCAAAGGCCTTATCCACCTGCTTTTCTGTCCTCATGAGTGTCATTGTTTTCTATGACACCATCATCACTCCGTGTGAAGCACAGAACAGCCCTTCTCAGAGATTTTAACGAAGCCCTTTCCCAAACCTTCATCATCCTCCTGGTCAATCCTCAGGCTGCTTAGAGGTGGTGTGGGAAGGGTGAGAGGGGTGTTGGTGGAGCTGCAGACATTGTCGTCATAAGGTATCTCAAAGATGTTGGAAAGGATAAATTGATCAAAGACATTCCTCAGGACTTAGAAAATGCAGTTGTCAAACCCATCTTCTACTAGAAGGCCGAACAGAAGGATGATTAAGCCTAACCAAAGATTAAAATGCCAGTCTTAACCCTAGCCCTCAACCAAGAACTAAACTCTAACCTACAAATCTTGCTCTTTCCCTATACGTTGAGCAGGCATCTTGAGCAGAACACCAATCCCTCCCTCAAAGCCCTTGCCATTCCCTTAACCTTAGAAGATGACCTCTCTAATTTCTAAATGTTAAAATGAACACCTATCCGCCTAAGTCCTGCAGCATGCACACAACACATCTCATCTTCAACATACCCTAACTTCATGTGCTTGTCCCCTTGGGGACTGTGAGGTCCTGCAGCAGTCACATGGTGTTGGGAGAGGCATGTGAGGTGACAGGTATCTGGTCAGATCAAAGGCCACAAGGAGGACCTGGCTGGGAATGCTGTGATGAGGTCAGGTGCGCCTCAGGATCTGCTGGGCCTGCAGGAGGCACATGGCTGTGAAGGAGGCTGGGAGGTCACTTCTGTCTATAGAGCTGACGGACCAGCAGCAGGAATGTGGCACAGATAAGGACCGTAAAGGCCAAAAGCATTCACAAGGCACTGAAGATGACAGCGAGGCAACTTCTGTTCTGGTCAGGAAGGCTGATGGGATAGTAGTCATGCCTGAGGTGCAGTTTGTGAGACCGTCAAATCATAGAATGGTTCATGTTGGAAGGGACCTTAAAGATCACTTACTTCCAACCCCCCAGCCATAAGCAGGGTTGCCCCCCCTGAGATCAGGTTGCCCAGTATAGCATAAGGAGGGGGGAGTTGTGGGAAGAAAAGTGGGAGGGATAGCAGGTGGGGCAAGGGGTCACAAGTGTCTGGGGTGGTCGTGTGTACGGGTATAAGAGGCAATGTTACGCAGCAATAAATTGGCACTCGAGTTAGACACATGGTGTCCATCTCTGGTGTCCCTGCTCGGGGAGCAGACGTCTAGGCAGCCAATAGATGTTGTCTCTCAGGCTGAGATAGCATGGAGAGAGGCAACATTTGGTGACCCTGACGTGATGTGGGGGCAGCTGCCTGGTGGGTAAGGGAGTGGAAAGCCGATAGCCATGGCATCCATGGATCAGGTGGTGAGTACGCTGAAGGGGTTAGGCAACCAGTGCAGAATCACGCTGAAAAGCGAAGAGATCCGTCTGTTGCTCCAATGGATGCAACAGCGGGGATTTGCTGATTCACCGTCTGGTTGTCTGGAGTGGCGAACATTAGAAAAGGCGGGGGAAGACCTTTGGGTGGCCACTTGTAATGGGAATAAGGAGGCTCTGAGGTTGATTCCCGTCTTTGGGAAGATACTCGAGACCTTTAAGCAGGCAAAGGAGCAACATTCTGTGTGGCAATTGGCAGCGGGAATGATTCAGGGGCCTGAGCTGGGGATGAAGACAGAGGCGCAGGTCACCCCATCAGAAAAGGAAGCGCCCGAGAGGGAGGAGGAGGGGACGCAAACAGAGGGCACCGATGTCAGTGAGGTAAAAACAGAGAAAGATTCAGGGGAGAGAGGGCCCTCACCAGGGGAATGTGGAGCACCTTGGTGTGCGCCTGTCTTTAGAACTTCTCCACCCTTGGGTCAAGCCACAGGGGGTGGCTTGGGTGGGTGGTGGACAATGGAGGGGAACACAATAATCAGATTCCCAATGCGTGAGGTATCGGCGGGTGGGGGTCCTGCTTCCACCCCCATGTTTTCGCTGCCCCGACTGCCCTCTCCTGACCTCCCTGCACCCATGTCGGGGACAGGTCCGTCATCGTTGCCTCCGCCGTATGCGGGATCGATGGCGCCACCTGCAGAGGGACAGGGGATCCAGGGACGGGCACACGGGCAGGAGCGTCCCCGGGAAGAACAGGAGGAGCCGCCCTTGTCGGGGCAGGCAGGATTGGTGCGCAAACAACAAGAGGAGGCAGAAAAACAGCTGGAAGACCTGCAGGAGTGCATGGAACGGTTGTTGAAAGGGTTCACCAAGATGCAGATTCAAATGGGGAATGCGGCAGTAGCCACCGAGGTGCAGGCGAGGGAGTGGGAAAAAGCAAGCCAACAGGGGAGCTGGAATGCGGTAGCGCAGGAGTGTATCTTGAAAGGGGTTCAACTGCAGCCCGAAAGAGTTCCTTCAATGGGACCGAGCACCTATCCAGTGATTATGCAGGGACAGGGGAGAGGGTGGGACCCATAGACTATAAATTGTTGATGCAGCTAAAAAAGGCTATTTTGGAGGGTGGGATTCCAGGAGGAGCAACACAGTTGTTGATGGTCGCTATTGCTGCCGCTTGGCCCCTCATATTCGATTGGCGACAGGTAGCTCGACTGTGTCTGACGCCTGCCCAGACCACCTTGTGGGAGCAAAATGTAAAAGTCCTAGTGGAGCAGGCTCTCTTAGCGGCTTGGAACACCTCAGGACATCCCATCACGGGCACTGATTTAGACATGTGCCCTGTAGGGCACAGGACAGTATTTTTCCCTGCAGGACCAGTGCCAGTTACCGGGAGGGGTATTAGTGACATCTGCTGCGATAGGGCGGCGGGCGTTCGAGATGTTAGCCTCTGTCGTTACGGCGGGCCCCAGCTTTGTTCGTATCAAACAGGGGCCGACAGAAGGTTTTGGTCAATTTTCAGACAGAGTACAAACAGCAATTATGGATAGCGAAATCCCTCCAGAAGCTCAGGGCCCTGTGCTGAAAGAATGTCTGATGTCGGGGGCTAGGGAGACATTTCGAAATGTATTAGCTCAGTTGCCTGTTTCCTGCAGCGCAGCTGAAATGATTGAGGTGGGTTGCAGAGTGGGACGCCGAGAGGAAGTGGAACTGTTGACTATGGCAGTCCAGGTTGCTCAAGAACCGCTGCTTGCAGCTTTGCAAGACATGATGGGGGGAGCGGAGGCCCAACCGCGCTGTTTTGAGTGCAATGGAACAGGACATTTTAAGCGGGATTGTCCAAAAAGGAAGCTGACTCAGGGCGTATGTCCGAGAGACATCCACTGTTGGGTCTGTGGCGGGCCCCATGTTGCAAGAACTTGTCCCAACTGCAAAGACACAACACAGCTGCAGGGAAACGGGGGGGCTTGGGCAGGGGGGGAGCACCCACCCAGCAGACAACCTGGAGCTCCCAAACAAATCCGCGAGTGTGGTCCGGGGCGCTGTGGCCCGAACTCGGTCAGGGTGAAGAGTAGAGGGGTGCAGTGCGACAGCAGGCCCTGAGGTGTTTACTTGTCAATATGACGGGCCTGAAACTTGAGGGAAATGAGTTGTGGGGAGTGGGGCGTTAGAGAAGGGATTTGAAATACCTCCCCAACAGTTGGAGGAAGGGCGACTTTTAGTTTTCAGTAATACAATACCAACACAGCAGGCAGGGGATGTGCCCTTGATAGCACTGACAATGGGAGTCGGCACTCGCCCCCAGATGAACATCACTTTGGTGATCACTGGCCTTCTCAATCCTATACCACACTCCATGAAATTACCAGCGCTAGTGGACACAGGGGCGGACGTCATGGCGATTCACAGAGCTCAATGGCCCAGGAGTTGGCCGCTTCATCCTTTCCTGACATCTGTATAGGGTGTGGGTGGAAAAGAGTATGACAGTAGGTGCAGACACCCCATTATGTTCTCCTGAGTGGACAATGGGTTGACTGTGGAGGCTGGATGCTTGCTCGTGGGCTCAATACAATGGTTACAACAGTTTGCTTTGCTAACACCAAATGAAATGAAGACCTTCATGGACCTGCTACAGGGCAACACGGATCTGATGGCGCCACAATGATTGCTGCCTACACATCAAAAGTTGTTGCAGTCTTTCTTTTTGCGTGTGCAGGTGTGTGGGCTCGCAAGGCGAGAATTGGGGAAGGGAATTCGGGCACACATCTTATTACAGCATGAGGGGGCAGTCATAATCTTACCTCAAGGGGACAATTGATGCCCGCTGCTCTTTGGGTACTGTGCGGACCCGAAGATCGCATTACTGAAGTGGGAGGACCTATTGGCCCTCGCCATACAGGGGGCTCGAACAAGGACAGTCGGATGCTCCGGTGTAGAGCCCGTGTCAATTTCATGTGAGTTAGCTGCAACCTCATTGGACCTGTTGCAGCGAAATAGTATGTCAATCCAGGCTGCGCTGGCTGGGTATCCTGGTCAGGTGGAAGCCATGTGGACCTCCCCTTGGTCGATGATTGCGAAATTTATCACCATACTGCCGGTGGTCCCGCTTGCCCAGCAGCCACTGAGGGCCCACACAGTGTTCACCGATGCAGCAGGGTTGACACACAAATTCACAGTGGTGTGGTGGGATGGGATCAGATAGAATCAGGTCAGGCAAGAACCGGGTGTGTCACTTCAACAACTGGAGTTGAGAGCTGTGTTGCTTGCCTTGGCATGCTTCTCAAACGAGCCCTTGAAAATTATCACAGATAGTCAGTATTGCTTTCGAGCGGCGCAGTTTTGTCGCTCTTGTACGACACCCCGCACCATAACTGCTACATTATTATACAATGCCCTCTCAAAAAGACCCTGGCCTGTGTTTATCCAACACGTACATAGTCACACCGAGATCCCTGGATTTATCATGAAGGGAAACCGGGTGGCAGATGCTGCCTGCTATGTGTTCGACCTTCAAGTGGCGGCAGCCCAGTCCCACCACCAGTTCCATCAGTCTGCCTTCGCTTTGCACTGGCAATTTAATCTGAAGCAAGGAATATAGTGGCAGCTTGCCGCGCTTGTAATACTGCAGTGCCCATGCCTGCTGGGGTTAATCTTCAGGGTCTCCGCCCAAATGAGCTGTGGCAGATGGATGTCACAGAGTTTGAGCCCTTCGGGCGGCTAAAATATCTGCACGTGGCCATTGATACGTGCAGTGGTCTCATGTGGGCTACTGCCAGTACGGGCCAGAAAACAAAACAATGTATTGCCGCACTTCGCGTGGCCATTGCTGTCCTAGGAGCGCTGGCCACCCTAAAGACCGACAATGGTCTATGTAAGTCATGCCTTTGTCCAGTAGTGTGCGGCATGGGGGTATTAAGCTCATTAGGGGTATCCCTGGCAACAGCCAAGGTCACGCAATCGTGGAGTGGGGACACCGGACCCTCAAGGAACGTCTGCGGGCACTTAAGGAGGGGGGAGGATTGGATACTCTGGAGCTATGCCCACATGCTTTGCTTCTGCGAGCTCTCTTCTCATTGAACCATTTAGAGAGACGGGCTAATGACCACCTTCGGGGCTCTGCAACACCCAGTGGTATAGTCCAGATGCGGACAGTGGCAGGCCAATGGTCAAAAGACCCAGTACCCCTACTGGTTCTGGGCCGGGGTTACGCTTGTGTGCAGCTCCCTTCTGGTCCAACCTGGCTGCCAGCCTGACATGTACGCCCTGTGTCGGGGGGCAAATTCCCCTCGTGAGCAGCAGAAAGGGTGTTGGGAGGCCATCAGCAATGACTGTCTTGTAATGGCCGCATACTTATTGTTTGCAGCACCAACGGACTTGGCTGTTGTTGTTGCTACCATCCTGCTTTGTGGAGGTGGTCAGGCTTACCTGATTATTCCTCCTAATGCGTATGGCTGACCCTGCACGCTTGGGACATTAGCGTTCAGTCCGCTCGCGCCTGACTACATCAAGAAGGCTGTGGCAGGGACGGGGAGCCATCACAAGCGTTCGCTGAAAGACCCTACGCTAGATCCGGACTGTGATGATGGATGGTATTTGAGTACTCGAGTGCAGACAATTGTTGAAACACTTTTCATATGGCCACAAATCATCCAGAATACCAAGACAATTGAGCGGCTAGCCTGCTGGGCTTTGAAAAATGCTAACCACACAGCAGATGCTTTGGCGAATCTCATTGACGGCATGGGAGCTCTTATGGAAGGTTTATCCTCAACTAGGTTGGCTGTAGATTATCTGCTTGCTCGAACAGGAATTGGTTGCCCTGAGCTGGAAGATGCTGGTGTCAAAGGGTTCTATAGGACTATAAGGATGTTGCGAGGCGGTGCAGGGACAAAATTAAAAATTCCAAAGCTCACCTGGAGCTCAATCTGGCTACTGCCATTAAAGATAACAAAAAGAGTTTTTATAAATACATTAACATGAAAAGCAGGACGAAGGAGAATCTCCATCCTTTATTGGATGTGTGGGAAAACTTGGTGTCAAGAGATGAGGAAAAGGCTGAGGTGGGATCCACCCGAGGGTACTGAGAGAACTGGCGGAGGAACTGGCCAAGCCGCTTTCCATCATTTATCGGCAGTCCTGGCTATCAGTGGAGGTCCCAGTTGACTGGCGGCTAGCAAACATGATGCCCATTTACAAGAAGGGCTGGAGGGTAGACCCGGGGAACTATAGGCCTGATAGTTTGACCTCAGTGCCAGGGAAGCTCATGGAACAGATTATCTTGTGGCACTTACAGGGCAACCAGGCAATCAGGCCCAGTCAGCATGGGTTTCTGAAAGGCAGGTCCTGCTTTATAAACCTGATCTCCTTCTATGACAAAGTGACGTGATTAGTGGATGAGGGAAAGGCTGTGGATGTGGTCTACCTTGACTTCAGTAAGGCTTTTGACACCGTTTCCTACAGCATTCTCCTCAGGAAACTGGCTGCTCATGGCTTGGACTGGCATACGTTTCGTTGGGTTAAAAACTGGCTAGATAGCCAGGCCCAAGAGTTATGGTGAATGGAGTCAAATCCACTTGGAGGCCAGCCACTAGTGGCATCCCCCAGGGTTCAGTATTGGGGCCAGTCCTCTTAAATATCTTTATCAATGATCTGGATGAGGGGATCGAGTGCACCCTCAGTAAGTTTACAGATGACACCAACTTAGGTGCGTGTCGATCTGCTTGAGGGTAGGAAGGCTCTGCAGGAGGCTCTGGATAGGTTGGACCGATGAGCTGAGGTCAACTGTATGAAGTTCAACAAGGCCATGTGCTGGGTCCTGCACCTGGGGCACAACAACCCCAAACAGAGCTACAGGCTGGGAGATGAGTGGTTGGAAAGCTGCCTGGCAGAGAAGGACCTGGGAGTATTGGTTGATAGTCGGCTGAATATGAGCCAGCAGCGTGCTCAGGCGGCCAAGAAGGCCAACAGCATCCTGACTTGTATAAGAAGCAGTGTGGCCTGCAGGTCCAGGGAAGTGATTGTCCCCCTGTACTCGACTCTGGTGAGGCCGCACCTCAAGTACTGTGTTCAGTTTTGGGCCCATCACTACAGGAAGGACATGGAGGTTCTTGAGCGAGTCCAGAGAAGGGCAACGAGGCTGGTGAAGGGTCTGGAGAACAAGTCTTACGAGAAGCGGCTGAGGGAGCTGGGACTGTTCAGCCTGGAAAAAAGAAGGCTGAGGGGTGACCTTATCGCACTCTACAGGTACCTTAAAGGAGGCTGTAGCGAGGTAGGGATTGGTCTATTCTCCCACATGCCTGGTGACAGGAAGAAGGGAAATGGGCTAAAGTTGCTTCAGGAGGTTTAGGTTGGATATTAGGAAAAACTTCTTTACCAAAAGGCTTGTTAGGCATTGGAATGGGCTTCCCAGGGAAGTGGTTGAGTCATCATCCCTGGAGGTCTTTAAAAGACTGCCCTGGTTTCAGTTAGGACAGAGTTATTTTTCCTCCTAGTAGCTGGTAGGGTGCTATGTTTTGGATTAGGATGAGAAGAGTGCTGATAACATGCTGATGTTTTAATTGCTGCAGAGCAATGCTTACACCAAGCCAAGGACTTCTCAGCTTCTCACTCTGTCCTGCCAGTGGGCAGGCTGGGGGTGCAGCAAGAGCTGGGAGGGGACAGACCCAGGACAGCTGACCCCAACTGGCCAAAGGGGCATTCCATACCATCATGCTAAACAATATATAGGGGTGGCTAGCCGGTGTGGGGGCCGGCTGCTTGGGGTTGGGCTGGGCATCGGTCAGTGGGTGGTGAGCAATTGCATTGTGCATCACTTGTTTGTACACATTATTATTATTATTACTATTACTATTATTATTATTGTTATTATTTTCTATCTTAATAAACTATCTTTATCTCAACCCGCAGGCTTCACTTTCCCGTTTCTCTCCCCCATCCCAGAGAGGGAGGGGGGAGGGTGAGCAAACGGCTGTGTGGTGTTTAGCTGCTGGCTGGGTTAAACCACAACAAAAACGTTTAGATGTAGAACTTACTGATATGGTTTAGTGGAGGACTTGTTAGTGTTGAGTCAGAGGTTGGACTAGGTGATCTTGGAGGTCTCTTCCAACCTAGACGATTCTGTGATTCTGTGATTCTGTGATTCATTAATACTAGCATTAAAATGATCTTTTTAACACTAGACTTTGGGCAGACCTAAAAATACCCCTAAACCACAGAGCTTGCCCATACCCTTACCACACACCTCATATCCACAGAAGAACTCCAAACCTTCCCATTAAAACTTTATTTACTCTCTAACCCACAAAGGTGAGCCCTAGTCCCATGGGAACTAGAAAAGTTGTCAGCTCTGCCTCAGGATGTCCTGCCCCAGCAAGAGGAATATGACTGTGGCAGTGATTGTGAGGTCACTTCTGTCTCTGCAGTTGATAGGGCAGCAGCAGGAACGTGTCACGGAAAGGGACTGTGAGGTCACTTCTGTCTGAGCTATCTGGCAGGTCACCCTTGACTTCCGCCTGGGACCTGTACTTTTGGGCTGACATCTGCCAGTGGCCCTGGTAGACCAGTGGCCCTGGTAGGCCAGCAGAAGGCATCTGGTTGGCATGCTGACTGTGGGATCCCCTCTGCCTACATACCCAGGAGGACCCAGACAGAAAGAAGGCCCCAATATGGGTTGTCTTGTCCCTTCTGCTTGGTTTCTCCCCAAATCCAATAAAAGATGATGATTCTCCTTAATCCTCCTTTATTTAAATATTTTTATAAACATTTTTTATTGTCTTTGACAGTAGTAGACAGACTGAGCTCCAGCTGGGCTTCGGCCCTTCTAACTTTGACCTGCACAGCTCCATAACATTTAGGACACAGCTCCAGAGAAACTGACATCATGCATGAGAAGGAAGCACAGAAGATGTGGAACCTGGCAGCCTTCCTCCCCTGCCCTTCTCTGATTTTGTGCTGCATTGGAATATGCTGCCCAAGGAAGTGGTTGAGTCACCATCCCTGGAGGTCTTTAAAAGATGTTTAGATTTAGAGCTTAGTGATACGATTTAGTGGAAGACTTATTAGTGTTAGGTCAGAGGTTGGACTCGGTGATCTTGGAGGTCTCTTCCAACCTGTGATTCTGTGATTCTGCAATTCCATTCAACTGGTTACTCCTGTATTATCCAAACTTTCCTGCAACTCCCAATGCTGCTATCTTGTCACAGATAGCACAATCACGTGAAGGTTGAACCGTCTGCCTGCAGACATTAAACATTGACAGAACGGAGCATCAGTGTGGGGGAACCTTGAGAAACTGCAGGATTTTGCCTACAGAAACCTCTTGACATTTATAAGGAGAAAAGCCCAGTCCTGCACCAGAGGAAGAGGAACCCCACACATCAAGACAGACTGGGACCCTGCTGAGTGAGCAGTGCCCAGGAGGAGAAGGGCTTGGACAACACAAAGGATGCCATATGAGCAGTGGTGCCTGCTCACAAGGAACCAGGCCAGCTTCCTACAGAGCTGCCTTACAAGAAGCATGTCCAGGAAGAAGATCTAAGTTATCATACCCAGATCAGATTCCCTGATACACCACATGGACAAGGGTCTACAGCCAGCAGGAACAGAGGTACAAGTGTGGGAGTCCCTAGGACAGCCTTGCGTGCAGAGGATCAAGGGCTGTGGCAAGGCTGAAAGTCCCAACATGATCCAGGTCTTTGTTTCCATGGCCATGGCATTTGTCTCTGCCACTGACACCCATGGGGAGACAGCTTGTTGTTAAAGCACCAGGGCCTCATTGCCTCCTCACTCCCACCCATGAACCAGGCAGGGGTCGTACCATTCTCTTACACTTAGCAATGCACATCGCCATCTCCTACTGCCCCAGGAAGAGCCCTGAGCAATTTGTGAACATAAATGATCTCCCTTCCCTGGGGCTGGGGGTCAAGGCCTGGCCCTTGTGCTTGGTGAAACACATCCAGTTTGTCTCACATCAGTGTCACCTTCACATTTCCTTTGTCTACTTTTCCTCACTGTCTCCAATGTTCTGCTCTAATGAGCTCCAAGGGAGCTATGTCAGTGCTGGTCCTCAGGGGGACACTCCAGGAAACTTGCATCTGACTTGGACTTCTTGAGAGATTTCTTCAATTTGCTCTCAGTGCTTGAGGTTTGTGAGCTCATCACCAAAGCCACCAGAGGGGTGCCTTGGGCTGGGCCTCTGCTGCTGAGCGGGGCCGGGCTCCTGGGACAGAGAGAGCTCCTGGCAAGAGGGCCCTGGTGCAGAGAGACAGCTCTGCCCAGGAGCAGCTCCTCTGCACAGCACAGCAGGGCTGGGGGCTCTGACCACAGCAGACATGCAGAGAGGAGAGAAGGAGAGAGGGTCTGAAGGCAGTTGGGAGTGGGAGGATGCTGAGAGCTGCCTGCAGGAGAAATCTGCATAGACCTTGACAAGGTAAGTCTCTGTCTGCAGGGCCATGCAGCTGCACATCCTGGAAGGGTCTCCTTTGGGTCTTGTTTCTGGGAGGGCAGTGGGCAATGCAGTAGGCTTTGAGAGTCCTGCTGGATTGCACTGCAAGGTGAAGAATTCTGGCAGAAGCCACATGAAGTGCCATAACCTAGCTGCCCCTGGTCTGCTAAGAGCAGACTGGCCAAGCCTCCTCCAGACACTGCAGGAGGTGCAGTTGGTACACTGGGACACCCCAGCTTCTGGATATCCAGCTCTGTCTTTGGGGCTTTCTCCTGGGCTTCAGGCTGCTCTCCAGAAGGTGTTCTCTCTCTCATGGCATACTTGTGTTATCCAGGATCCCAAAGGAGAAGACACCTCTGTGCTAAGGACATGTCCATGCTGCTGGATGGCTGTCTGTGGGCAGCTGGAGTGAGGCCTCAGCACCCCTGGCTAGGAGGGAAGAGCTGAGGTCCTTCTCAGGTACATCGGATATGAGGTGAGGATTCGGTCTAGCCTCACTGGGGCTTCACTGCTCTCAGCTGCCTCCACTTTCATCTTGGGGAAACACATAAGTCTGATCATTGCCCTAAGAATTATAGGGGTAACTACTAGAAAATAAAGCAAAGAATATCTACCTTGCTCTACAGGGCTACGAAGCTGTTGCAGGGTCTGGAGAACAATTCTTACGAGGAGTGGCTGAGGGAGCTGGGACTATTTAGCCTGGAGAAGAGGAGGCTCAGGGGCAACTTTATTGCACTCTACAGGTACCTTAAAGGAGGCTGTAGCGAGGTGGGGGTTGGTCTATTCTCCCACGTGCCTGGTGACAGGACGAGGGGGAATGGGCTAAAATTACGCCAGGGGAGGTTTAGGTTGGATATTAGGAAAAACTTCTTTGCTGAAAGGGTTGATAGTCACTGGAATAGGCTGCCCAGGGAAGTGGTTGAGTCACCATCCCTGGAGGTCTTTAAAAGATGTTTAGATGTAGAGCTTAGGGATATGGTTTAGTGGAGGACTTGTTAGCGTTAGGTCAGAGGTTGGACTCAGTGATTTTGGAGGTCTCTTCCAACCTAGACTATTCTGTGATTCTGTGATTCTGTGGTTGGATGAGTTGTTTGCAACCACACTGCAAAGCTCATTCATCTGGTAAGTGGACTGCACTTGAGTTTCCCCAATGTTCCTGCTTTCCTTCTGCTGCACAGCAGGAAGGACTCCTTTGGAGCCCACAGCAGTCCCTGCTCCCAGTGCCACTCTCAGCCAGCATCAGCCCCAGCTCAAGCAAGAGAGCTGCAGAAAGGATCTCCTGAAAAGAGAGAGGCTCGGGCTGGGAGTGCTCTAAGAATTGTTTAAAGGGTTTTCCAAAGAGAAGTCTGTTCTAATTTTGCTCTACCTTCTCCTCCTTAACAGAAAACTGTGTTCAATGTCAGAAAATGCACAACAGCAGCTCTGTGAGCGAGTTCCTCCTGCTGGCATTCGCAGACATGCAGGAGCTGCAGCTCCTGCACTTCGGGCTCTTCCTGGGCATCTACCTGGCTGCCCTCTTGGGCAACGGCCTCATCCTCACTGCCGTAGCCTGCGACCACTGCCTCCACACCCCCATGTACTTCTTCCTCTTCAACCTCACCCTCCTTGATCTGGGCTGCATCTCCACCACTCTCCCCAAAGCCATGGCCAATGCCCTCTGGGACAACAGGGCCATCACCTATCAAGGATGTGCTGCACAAGTCCTCTTTTTTATCTTCTTCTTTGGTTCAGAGTTTTCCCTTCTCACCGTCATGGCCTACGACCGCTACATTGCCATCTGCAAGCCCCTGAACTACAGGAGCCTCCTGGGCAGCAGAGCTTGTGCCCAGATGGCAGCAGCTGCCTGGGGCAGTGGCTTTCTCAATGCTGTCCTGCACACGGCCAATACATTTTCCTTGCCCCTCTGCCAAGGCAATGCTGTGGACCAGTTCTTTTGTGAAATCCCCCAGATCCTCAAGCTCTCCTGCTCAGATGCCTACCTCAGGGAAGTCGGGGCACTTGTGTGTAGTGTTTCTTTAGTACTTTGTTGCTTTGTTTTCATTGTGGTTTCCTATGGGCAGATCTTTAACACTGTTCTGAGGATGCCCTCTGAGCAGGGCCGACACAAAGCCTTTTCCATGTGCCTCCCTCACCTGGTCGTGGTCTCCCTCTTTCTCAGCACTGTCATGGTTGCCTATCTGATGCCCCCCTCCCTATCCTCCCCATCCCTGTCCATTGTGGTGTCATTTTTGTACTCGGTGGTGCCTCCAGCAGTGAACCCCCTCATCTACAGTTTGAGGAACCAGAAGCTCCAGCATGCCCTGTGGAAACTGATGACTAGATTTATTTCAGATGCATGAAACTTCCAGTCTGTTTCTGCATATGACTCATAACATCAATAATTGCAGGAATACACGTGTGTGTGTGTGTGTGTGTATGTGTGCGTGTGTGGATGTGTTAATTCTTACTACAGGTTTTTATTTGTATTAATTCAGCTAATATTGCCCATTAAAATGATATAGTTCTTCAACTTTCCATTTCATTATTTCCTGGCTTGCTGTGGGGCTGTGCTGGAACTGCAGGCAGGGACAGGCAGTGGGCACGGCAGTGACACAGCTGGCCTACACTGCAGCACTTCCCTCCCAAGAAGGGATCTCCTCCGAGCACTGCCTGGAGGCTGAGGCTTTCCTGCACAGGGGCTGTCAAGAAGAAGCCCCAGGAAAAGGCTCCAAAGTGGCTCTGTGCTTTACTTCTTTCCAGATGGGCTCCCTGTGGTGAGAGCAGAGTCCCAGCATGCACTTTTAGGGATTTGGGGCTGGTTCAGAGGTTCCCTATGGCTGGCCAGTGCCCATGTAGATGGTGAATGATCAGATAGACTGCGAGTCCAGCAGCAGTGTCTGGAGCTTGAAGCATCCCAACCAGCTTACTTCTACCTGGTCAGATACTGGGTGAAGAAGAGAGTGTTGCGTATGTTCTTATGAGGCTTGTTGTGCCTCGGAAACCCATAATCCAGTGGGAAGCAAATGGCTGTTAAATGGCCTGTGAGGTGACTTCTTTCTGAAATAGCTTGCAGGTTATGCCTTGAGTCTTGGCTGGGATCTGTGCCTTTCAGCAGACATCTGCCAGTGGCCCTGATAGGCCAGCAGAAGGCACCTGGTTTGCATGTAGGTTGTGAGATCCCCTCTTCTTAAGTATCTTACTTCTTAAGTAAGGGCCCCATACAGGAATTGTTCTTGGATAGGGGCTGTCATATCAGAGGTTCAATTTATTCCTAAGAAATGGGCTTCTTCCAGTTTTCCCCACAGAGGTGGCCTGCCTTCAAGATGCTCTAGAGGAGCTGAAGCCTGCATGAGGGACTGGGAGGTGTGATCCAGGATGTATAGGATCCTGTCTTGAGAAAAAGCTGGTGATGGTGGTGCAGGGGTGGTTCAAAGCAACAGAGGTGTGACATACTCTGCGATGATGAAAGTCATCAGAAAGCTGCCCCTGAGACAATGACAGATATGGGGAGGTCAGAGGAAGGCTGGACAAGAGAGGTGGCAGATTTGGGGGCCAGCAGAAACTGAAGAGGTAGGAGAGTTTGAAGTTTCAGGTAATGTTGATTCTGCTGTGTCACTGACCATGAAAACATTCACATTCCACTTTTACCCTGTTTCTAAAACCTAGATGCTATTCCTCACCCTGACTACAATACAGTACTCAAATGCTGAAACAACCAACACTCCCTTGAAGCCAAAACTCAAACCCATAAGCCCTTTCCCTTACCCTTACACTTGTACCCACCTTAATCCCTGCACTTATCACTAGCATAAAAATGCTCTATTTATCCTAGACTTCACACCAGGCCTACACAAAATCTTAGCCCACAAAGCTTGCCAATAGCCTGAACACTGACCTGTCACCCTATGCAGATCACCAAATCCTCTTGCTAAGCATGTGCCTAATGCCTAACCCTCCAAGGCGAGCTCTAATCCCTAATCCCTAACCTGAATGCCAAACTCCCAGTGTCCTGGTTCCTGTGATCTGACACCCTCCCCTAAAGTTCCTCTCCTAACCCTAACTTAAGCTGTGTGTCCACTCAGCAGGTCTTGTGGCATTGCTGAGCAGTCACACACCATTGAAAGATGAATGTGAGGTGGCATGTGTTGTCAGTTTGTAAGCCACAAGGTGGAGATGAGTGAACCTGGTGTAGTGGGTTTATGTGGCAAGGTTTTGATAGCAGAGGGGCTTCTGCGAGAAGAATCCAGAAGCTGTCTCATGTGAGATAAAGGCCCCGTCATTGCCCAGAGCTGGGCCAATAAGTGATGTTGTTTGTGCCTCTGTGAGAGCAGATTTAAGATGAAGAAGGAGGGGGAGAGGTGCTCCAGGCACCGGAGCACAAGTCCCCTGTGGCCTGTGGTGAGGACCATGGTGAAGCAGGCTATCCTCCTGCAGCCCATGGAGTACCACAGTGGAGCAGGGCTCCACGCTGCAGCCCGTGGAGGAGACCACGGTGGAGAAGATGGACCTGCACTGACGGAGGCTGCGGCCTGTGGAGGACCCCTGCCAGAGCAAATTCCAGGCTGGATCTGTAGCCTGTGGAGAGGAGCCCATGCAGGAGCAGGTGACTTGGCAGGAGCTGCTGCCAGTGGGGGATTCAGGTTGGAGCAGGTTGCTCCTGATGGATGGACCCCATGGTATGGACCCATATCTGGAGCAGTTCTTGAAGAGTTGTTGCCTGTGGGAAGCCCACACAAGGTTAGTGTGGGAAGGACGGCATCCCATGGGATGCCACATGGATCCCGGATGTGGGACCCCACATGTGGGACCCCACATGGATCAGGGGAAGACAGTGACCAAAAAGGAACGGTGGAGATTAAGTGCTATAGACAGACCGCAGCCCCCAGTCCCCCATTCCCCAGCACCGCTTGGGGGGAGGAGGGTGGACAGGGGAAGGAGTTTTTGGTTCCTTTCCTTTGTTTCTCAATTCTCTAGCTTGTTAGTAATAGGCAATAAATCTTACTATCTCCCTATGCTGAGTCTGTTTTTGCCCATTATGATAATTTTTGAGTGGTCTCCCTGTCATTATCTCAAGCCTTGAGCCCTTTGTGTTGTATTTTCTCCCCCTTCGAGAAGGGGGAGTGATAGAGCAGCTGTGGAGGAGCTCAGCTGTTCACCCGAGGAAAACCACCACACCACTGCACTTCCTTGAATCCTTGTCTCTGCTGGGCCCCACCTTCCACACCCAAATGCATCCCTTGGCTGTCAGCTCCCTCTCCCCCGCCCCACAGGATGAGAGAGCCAGAGTGGGACACTATGTTTAGGTGTTACGGTGCTTGTGTAGAGCACATTTGTGATGCCATAAAAAGAGAATTCCTTCACCAGTGATCAACAGCCTACTTCATTTTAGGCTACAATTCAATATCCTTCACTCAGCTTAGAGTACTTATTTTATCTCATGGATGAACTAGATTAGGTCTCCTTGATCAGTCTGAGGTGCAATGCAGTGCTTTTTGCCTTCTGTCACTGCAGCACAATACCTATGACTTTCCATTACTCTGTGTATTGACCTGATGGGTTGTTTCACATTTTCCACTTTCATACCGGTAGTTGGAAAGGGATGATTTCCCAAACTGGGCAAGCTGATGGATTCTGCCTCAGCCATTTGAAATGTCTTGTTCTTAAGTCTTTCAGCTAGAATTTGCCACAGATGACTCAAGCAATTTAATGGATGGTAAGGAGTCTACTAGGAATAAGAGAGTGTATCTTGTGTTCCCAGTAGCCATTTCAACTTCAGGTCAATCCCAAGAATCCACTGAAGAAAGGGTTTGTCTTTGAACATGTTTCAATGTTCTGGCCTGGGCTGAAGTTACAGAGACAAAGACCACTGCTGACAGCAAATGTGCCCTGGGAACTGCACCTGGCTCCATCTGAATCCCCCAAAGGGCTCAGATTTCCTGAATGTTCATTCTAACAGCTGCCAGTCCAAGGAATTACTTTAGATGCACTGGGGCCTCTGGAGGTGGCACTGGTTGCTTATGGTCTGACAGCAAACTCTGCCTGAATACCCAGTAATTTCCACAGTACTTAACAAAGAAAGCAAGTTCTCATCATCTCAGATGACTCAATCCCTCCATAAAATGTCAGACAGTGTAGTTTCTATCATGGAGAAATGTAAATTTTCAGGATCTATGGTCATTGTAGGAGAAGAAATACTGATGTTCACCTGTACTTGCTTTGTCATTGTTTTGTCTATCATGGTGTAATCCCTCATCTTCCAGGTACAAAACCTGTCTTCATTAACCTACCATGCTGAATGTCCCCTTTCCAGCTGCCTGTCTGGACCTATGGACTTCCCATGGTTCTCCTGGCTTGCCCTCCTCTTATTCCTGGATCATTCAGACCACCCTTACCAATCTAGTTGCTGCTTTGAGCTTCAGGGAGTTCAAGCCTGCCCATCTATCAGTAGTTTGTCTAATTGTGTCATGGAATCATAGAATATCCTGAGTTGGAAGGGACCCATAAGGATCATCAAGTCAAACTCCTGGTATGACACAGGTCTACCCAAAATTTTAGACCATGTGACTAAGTCCACAGTCCTAATACTTCTTAAACTCAGACAGGCTTGGTGCAGTGACTACTTCACTGGGGAGCCTGTTCCAGTGTGCAACCACCCTCTCGGTGAAGAACCTCTTCCTGATGTCTAGCCTAAACCTCCCCTGCTTCAGCTTGACACCACTCCCATGGGTCCAATCACTGGTGATCAAGGAGAATAGGTCAGCACCTGCCCCTCCACTCCCCGTCGCGAGGAAGCTGCAGACTGCAATGAGGTCTCCCCTCAGCCTCCTCTTCTCCAGGCTGAACAGGCCAAGTGACCTCAGCCACTTTTTTTTTTTTTTTTTTTTTTTCCCAAGTTTCCTCATTTTTTTTATATTTCATGTTTCCTCAGTAGAGCTTTAATAAAGGAGACCTAACCAATGAAAACTAGTACCCTCTGTAGTGGGTTTACATGGCAAGGATTTGGTAGCAGGGGGCCATAGGGATGGCTTCTGTGATAAGGATCTAGAAGCTGCTCCATGTTTGGTAAGGGCCCTACTGCTGACCAGAGCTGAGCCAATAAGTGATGTTGTTTTGCGCCTCTGTGAGAGCATATTTAAGACAGGGAGAAAAAATGTTATGCCACACAGCAGCTGGAAGAGTGAGAGGAGTGAGGAACAGCCTTGCAGGCGCCAAGGTCAGTGTAGAAGGAGAGGGAGAGGTGCTCCAGGTGATGGAGCAGAAGTCCCCTGCGGCCTGTGGTGAGGACCATGGTGAAGCAGGCTATCCTCCTGCAGCCCATGGAGTACCACAGTGGAGCAGGGTTCCACTCTGCAGCCCATGGAGGAGACCACGGTGGAGCAGGTGGGCCTGCACCAATGGAGACTGTGGCCTGTGGAAGACCCCTGCTGGAGCAGATTCTGGGCCAGACCTGTAAGCCGTGGAGAGGAGACCACGCAGGAGCAGGTGACCTGGCAGGAGCTGCTGCCTGTGGAGAATCCAGGTTGGAGCAGTTTGCTCCTGAGGAGTGGACCCCATGGTACGGACACATATCTGGAGCAGTTCTTGAAGAGCTGCTGACTGTGGAAAGCCCACGCTGGATCAGTTTGGCAAGGACTGCATCCCGTGGGAGGGACCCCACAGCACAGGGGATGAGAGTGATCGAGAAGGAGCGGCAGTGAAGAAGCACTATAGACTGACCATAACCCCCATTCCCCAGTTCCCCTGAGCCGCTCGGGGGGAGGAGGTGGAAGAGGGTGGATTGGGGGGGGGAAGGTGCTTTTGGTTTCTTTCCCTTGTTTCTTACTTCTCTAGCTTGTTAGTAATAAGCAATAAATCTTACTATCTCTCTATGCTGAGTCTGTTTTGCCTGTCACGATAACTACTGCATGATCTCCTCGTCCTTATCTCAACCCTTGAGCCCTTTTCATCGTATTTTCTCCCCGTTCCTCTTTGAGGAGGGGGAGTGAAAGAGCGGTTGTGGTGGAGCTCGGCTGCCCACCCGAGTAAAATCATCACACCCTCCTCCAAAGATGGAGCATATGGCATTATCTCAGCATTTTGTCATTCTTCTGTCTGCAGGAAGTTTGCTAGGAAGTCTCTTACTTGTCATTGAAAAGTCCTTTTTGTTTATTTCACCAAGTGTCTGGATAGAGTGCATGTGCTGAGGGACTCCAGAATGTGGTCCTTAGATCAGGTTAGATCAGTTTGGACACATTTGTAAAGAACCAAAGCTCAGATTTCATAATCCCTTGTAAAGTTTGAGGTATCCTTGTTTCTCGGCATTCTGTGAGTTCCCCAGTCTTTTTCTCATCAGTTTTTCCAAATCTTGGTGGCTGAGCTTTGAAGTAAGATTACTCCTCATAAGACTGCCTCCAAGAATGGTCTCTGGGTGACTCCAGTGAGAAATTAAAACCTTTCTGCATCTATCTCCTACCCCGAGGCGAGTGCTATGGCTGGCAGCAAGGCTGGCCATGTGCTCTCTCTGCCCCCTGCAGCCGAGGTGCCTGCCACCTTAGAAAGCTCATCGTGTCCTTAGAAAGCTCATCATCATTGTTGTGGTTTAACCTGACCAGTAGCTAAACACCACACAGCCGTTCGCTCACCCTCCCCCCTCCCTCTCTGGGATGGGGGAGAGAAACGAGAAAAACTGAAGCCTGTGGGTTGAGATAGAGACAGTTTATTAGGGACAGAAAAATAAAATAATAATAATAATAATAATATGTACAAAACAAGTGATGCATAATGCAATTGCTCACCACCCGCTGACCGATGCCCAGCCTAACCCCGAGCAGCCGGCCCCACCCCGGCTAGCCACCCCCATATATTGTTTAGCATGACGTCAGATGGTATGGAATACCCCTTTGGCCAGTTGGGGTCAGCTGTCCTGGGTCTGTCCCCTCCCAGCTCCTGTGCACCCCCAGCCTACTCGCTGGCAGGACAGAGTGAGAAGATGAAAAATCCTTGGCTTGGTGTAAGCACTGCTCTGCAGCAATTAAATATCAGCATGTTATCAGCACTCTTCTCATCCTAATCCAAAACATAGCACCCTACCAGCTACTGGGAGGAAAATTAACTCTATCCTAACTGAAACCAGGACAATCATTTATCATTGAATTAATATCATAAGGATTAATACTAATCTTAATACTTATAATTTCCAATCTGTCAGTATAAAAGACTTCTTGTACAGTCATCCTTTTGGGAAGGTAGCCTCAGAGGAGGCATACAAGATGAGGTTCTTTCTTTGCTTTTTGGAAAATTGCAGCATGTACTCCTGTTTGTTTTCAAATAAGAAGAAATGTGTGCATCCAGGTCTCTAAGGAAAGCAGGTAAGAGCTGGTGACACGGAACTGTAACATTCAGATGTAGACTTCTGTGCCAAAGTCTGGTGTAAGGAAATGTGATGCAAGCACCAATGAGAGAAATGGCAGGGCTGGGGTGGTGAGAAGCAAGGTTGTCCATGCAGTGTCAGACCTCAAGAGTCTGCTTTTTCTCCCTATGCAGGTCTCCAAATGAGACACCTTGAATCAATATCAATAGGAGAATAATGCTCCAAACTGAAATTCAACTAAACGCATCCTTTAAGATGAGAAAAGGTTTTGATTAGGTGCTTCTTGAAATCTCTCTCCTTAACTACATCATGAAAGCTCTCCAATTAGCTGTACAAATCTTGAAGACTTGAAGAAAATTATGGGAGAGATATGTCTGTTTAGGACTTCCTGCATTTTGATGAGTTCCACAGTATATTTTGGTGCTGATGCTATGAAGCTCAGGTGCTGAGAGGATAATGATGTAACCACTTGAGAAGGTAAAGTCAGTTGAAGTGACTTAGAGTATTAATGGGTCCCACTGAGGGCTGTTACCACCAAAGCCTCTCCAGGGATGTGTTAGGACAGATAATTGGAGGCCATGATTACAGACAGGCAAAGGCACTGTGCTGAGAAAAGTCTTGGTTGGTTTTAGTGAAGCAGAAGGGCCAAGGCCCGACCACAACTACTGGGAGGGGAGATCCTGCAACCCCACGTGTGGCTCAGGGCTCTTCCTGGGGTCTGTGGGATGTGGTGGGCAGTGTGATGACATGAGAACTTCATTATGACACCTCCCCACCCCTGCACAGGGTATCAAGGAAGCAATGAGGCCCCATTGCAGTGAGTACAACACGTCTTCTCATAAGCTCTAGCCAAGGGGACAAAAACGTTAGGGCTGTTGGAGCCTTCCTTTCTTGCCAGCACCCTCTGCCTTATCCTCTGCAGTCTCTCCTATGCTGTCCGACAATTTCCCCTATTTCCTTGAAGTCTGCAGACACCCATCTCTGCTCACCACCTTGCTCTCATCCTGGACTTTCCATAGTCTCACCCACGTCTTGTCAACACTCACCAGCTGTTCCTTGAAACTCAGAGCCATGGTCTGATCACAGACACTCTTTGGGTGACCTCTGGCACCACAGCACTACCCTTTGAGGGACATTTCTTCCTCCTTATGGCCAGTGCCAATCTTCCAAGGTGCACTTTGTGGCAATTTTTCTCTCCTGCTCTTTCTTACTACAAAAGAAATCTCCATCAGGAGACATTCCTCCATCAGTCACATTCCTCCTCCTGGTGCAGGACATCCTGAGGTACAGCTGACCTCTCTAGTCCCCTAGGGACTAGGGCTCACTTTTCTGGATTAGAAATTTAGCAAATGTGTTGTTCTGCTTAGGGTCTCAGGTCTGTGGTTACGTTATGGGCAAGATTTCTGGAACAGTTTTTTGTTTTATGTCTGCCTAGAAGTCTATGTTTACTAGAGGATTTTAACGCTAGTGTTGAAACGTAGGGATTAGCGTGAGCACAAGAGTAAAGGCAAGGGAAAGGGCTATGGGCTGAGTTTTGCTTCATGGAATACTTTGAGTTGAAGCATTAGAATAGTGGATTCCTGTCAGGGTGTTGGAGTAGCATTTAGGTTTATGGATTAAGGTTACTCTTTAAAATCAGGTAATGGCCTTACATCAATGTTTTAATTCAGTGTTAAAGCAGCATCAACATTAACTGAAGCCTCTTACCTCTACGAAATCATTGTAGAGGTTTGCTCACCCTTCCCCCTCCCTCTCTAGGATGGGGGGAGAGAATTAGAAAGAAATGAAAACCTGTGGGGTGAGATAAAGAGAAATGGGAGAAAGGGTTTATTAGGACAGGAAAGAAAGGAGGATAATAATAATAATGATAATAATGATAATGTTAATAATAAAAATAATATTATGTACAAACAAATAATGCACAATGTAATTGCTCACCACCCACTGAGCGATGCCCAGCCTATCCCTGAGCAGCCAGTCCCCCCCACCCTGGCCAGCCCCCCATATTAATTGTTCAGTATGACGTCAGATGGTATGGAATACCCCTTTGGCCAGTTTAGGTCAGCTGTCCTGGGTCTGTCCCCTCCCAGCTCCTGGTGCACCCTGAGCTTGCCTGCTGGCAGGACAGAGCGAGAAGCTGAAAAGTCCTTGGCTTAGTGTAAGCACTGCTCTGCAACAATTAAAATATTAGTGTGATATCAACATTATTCTCCTCATAAATCCCAAACACAGTACCATACCAGCTACTAGGAGGATAATTAACTCTATCCTAACCAAAACTAGGAAAGTCACCGCCTCAGCCTGTACTGGTGCTTGGGATTATTCCTCCCTAGGCACAGAACCCTACACTTGCCGCTGATGAACTTCTTGAGGTTCCTCTCGGCCCAACCCTCCAGCCTTTCAAGGCTCCTCTGAATGGCAGCACAGCCCTCTGGGATATCAGCCACTCCTCCCAGCTTTGTGTCATCAGCACAAGTCAGGATGACATTAGACAAAAGCTGAAATTTCTGACATGACAAACCCTGTCCAAGACCTCTTTCTCTATGGGGCCTACCAGGTACTTAGGAAGAGTGGATCTTGTTATAGATTAGACCACACAATTTTCTGGTCTATTGAAAATTATTTTATTAATCAAGTAAGCAGACACAAGCAAAACAGCGCTGGGCGGCTGGGGAATCTCCTCTCTGCAACAGCGCGCGCCCTCCCTTTCCAGGGGTGCTGTTTTATAGCAGTCAAGTTCTGACTTGTCGGGACTTGTTGAGCCAGTTGAGACTGCGCAGTCTTTTGTTGGGAGGGGGTCGTTGTCCCTCTTCTGGTGATCGCGCGTTGTGCTTGTGTTCGGTGGGGGGGGGGAGGGGTGGGGGGGTGAAGCGGCAAACAGAATGTCTTGTGGTGGGGTATTTCACAGAGTCTTTGTTTCACTCAAGGACGTTTATCCAACACTCTTTCTTGCTATCTGCTTGCTTAATCCTCCCCCTTACCAAGGCCGTTAAATTGTTCAACCTTATCCCTTCAGCAGATTCTCCGGATTCCTCAAAGACAATGAACAAACCCCCACTAATTTATCACAGATCTCACAACCTTCGTGCAAAGTAGGTGCCTTTTGCTGCCCTATCATGGACATTGGCAGATGTGAGCCTAAAGGCAGAGATTCCAGGATCCCAGGAGCCAAGGGACGACCTGTCGGCTACTTCGGAAACAGCTCAACTCACAATCCGCTTTACAAATATTCACATAGGACTGGGTTAGGACTTTCTGAGGCACCTCTGAGCTCATAATGCCACACCTATAAAACACCCCTTTTTGGCTGAGGACTTGCCCAGCTAGATGTGAGCAGGTTGTGATCCTTCAAGCCCATGGCACTGCTGCTGGACTCCCAGCCTCTCAGAGACACAGGAGCCAATTACTTGCAGTCCTGTGAGGTGCTGTCAGCCATCAGCCCCATCATCTGCTGTAGAGCCCAAATGCCTAGGAATTGGGAATATTCTTCTTCTCAAGGGCCCTGACAACTAACAGGGAACCTCTGAAACAGCCCCAGATCCCTAGATGTCCATGCTGAGTCTCTGCTCTCACCACACTGAGACCCCGTGGAAAGAAGCAAAGCATTGTGCCCCTTTGGAGACTGTTCTTTTGGCTTGTTCTTGACAACAACTTTGTAGGAAGGCCTCAGCCTTCAGGCTGTGCCCGGAGGAGATCTCCCCTTATGAGGGAAGTGCTGCAGTGTAGGCCAGCTGTGTCACTGCCGTGCCCACTGCCTGTCCCTGCCTGCAGACCCAGCACAGCCCCACAGCAGCACTGGCACCAAGCTACAGGAGCAGCCAGGCCTGATCCCACCAGCAGGGCTCAGCAGGAGAGGGTGGCAGTGGCAAGAGAGCAGCTCTGCATGCACCAAGCGCTGGTGCTCCCTGGCCATGGTGCTGGGATGGGACTCTTTTCCTCTACACCCCTGCACATGGCACTGCCCCTACAGAGCCAGACCAGGTTTCAGAGGAAGGACGCCAGACAAAGAAGGCAGTGCAGGCTCCTTTATTTTGTTTAAGTTCACAGACAGATGGGCTCCTTTTGTGTAGTTGCTCAGCTAGACTCAAAACATACATACTGAAATGGATTTGGGATGAATAATATCATTTTCATGGGCAACAGTAACCAAACTAAAATGAAGGAAAACCAGTAATAAAATTGCACAGAAACACATACACACAAAGAAATAGAATATAGGCTGTTCCTATAATAAGTGACATTATGACTCATCTGCAGAAACAGACTGGCCACTTACTCTTCTGAAACACATCTAGTCATCAGTTTGCACAAGGCACCCTTGAGCTCGTGGTTCCTCATGCTGTAAATGAGAGGATTCACTGCTGGAGGTACCACCGAGTACAGAAGTGATAACACCAGGTCCAGGGATGGGGAAGAGATGGAGGGTGGTTTCAGGTAGGCAAACATGGCAGTGATGACAAACAGGGACACCACAACCAGGTGAGGGAGGCACGTGGAAAAGGCTTTGTGCTGTCCCTGCTCAGAGGGCATCCTCAGCACCACCCTGAAGACCTGCACATAGGACAGCACAATGAAAATGAAACAACCAAAGACTAAAGAAAAACTAAATACAAGTGCCCCAACTTCCCTGAGGTAGGCATCTGAGCAGGAGAGCTTGAGGATCTGGGGGATTTCACAGAAGAACTGGTCCACAGCATTGCCTTAGCAGAGGGGCAGGGAAAATGTATTGGCCGTCTGCAGAACAGCATTGAGAAAGCCACTGCCCCAGGCAGCTGCTGCCATCTTGGCACAAGCTCTGCTGCCCAGGAGGCTCCCGTAGTGCAAGGGCTTGCAGATGGCAACGTAGCGGTCATAGGCCTAGACAGTGAGGAGGCAATACTCAGCTACAACAAAGAAAGCAAAGAGAAAGAGTTGGGCAGCACATCCTTGATAGGAGATGGCCCTGGTGCTCCAGAGGGTATTGGCCATGGCTTTGGGGAGAGTGGTGGAAATGCAGCCCAGGTCGAGGAGGGCAAGGTTGAGGAGGAAGAAGTACATGGGGGTGTGGAGGTGGTGGTTGCAGGTTACGGTGGTGAGGATGAGGCCGTTGCCCAGGAGGACAGCCAGGTAGATGCCCAGGAAGAGCGCAAAGTGCAGGAGCTGCAGCTCCTGTGTGCCTGTGAATGCCAGCAGGAGGAACTCGCTCACAGAGCTGCTGTTGGGCATTTGCTGGCTCTGGCCATGGGGTCTTGCCCAAGGAGGGAAGAGGCAGTAAGAAAATACAGCAGAATTATCTGACAAGGACTAATTCAAGGAAACATATGGCAAGTCCCTTTCATGAGTTCTGTCTGATTCTGCCTGAGGGTGTCCCTGGGAGCAGAGGACTCTGCTTGGGTAATGCAGGAATCACTCCTGCCCTGCAGTAACAGGTAAAGAGAAATATAGGGTAATCCCAGATTCAATTTGCTCTTGATATGATGTGATAATCCACATTTTGCTCCCAATCCACCCAAAAGGAAGCAGGACTGCACGGTTTTCTTTTTTGTATATTTTCCTTCCTGCTGCACTCCAGGTATAACCTTGTGGATCCTCAGAGAGAAAGCAATGCTACCTGTAGGGCAGAATATCCTTCAGAGGGGACAGCCAGTCTGTCAAAAAAGGCTGGTCTCTTCTATTGGCATCTTTTTGAGCTGCAAGAGAACTACATGCGCATGTTCACATGAAAAGAACCAGGACCCTGCTTAGAGTAGATGAATCCAGGCTCAAAATGCACATCTCCAGACCCTTCACCTTGTCCCTGTACTCCCCTTCCCCCAAGCACACCGAGGGCTCATGCCATGTGCACGTGAAACCCCCATCCCCAGCCAGCCTGGAAGCAAGAACAGCAGCAGCACAGCCAGGTGGAGAAGCCAGGAGAAATGCCAGTGTGCTGCTACCAGGGGAGGCAAGGCCAGGGAGGGACAGACCCTCAGCAGACCCTCCTGTGCTGCAGCTCTGCCTGCAGAGGAGGCAGCTCCTGCTGGGGACACTGGGACTTGAGGGCAAAGGCTGTGCTGGTGGGAGAGTAGAGCAGGGGGTGTCCCAGGGAAGGCACCTGCCCTGCAGGGGATGACAGGGAGGTGCCTGAGCCCTCCCTCACACAGCATTTCTGGCAGCAGCTCCCTCTCACTGCCTGTCCTGCCATATCTCTACTGCCTTCCTACATCCCTGCTGGAAGCAGGATCTCTATCCCCACATATATTTCATGTCCTTGCTCACAGACCCCACCCCATAAGCTGTGTGCTTCCTGAGTACAAAGCCCTGTCCATGGGCATTACAGAGGTTGCAGCTCCTAAAGGTCTGATGAGCCCTGAGGAGACCACAAACATGTTGTTGTTTCAGTCTTTAGGCTGAGGTGCCTGAAGGGACTTTATCAAGTTCATTGCTGCCATAATGATCTCTCACTGCAATACTCTTGGAGTCTCAGTCTCCTATACAATCCAGACAATCCATTGTCATGAAACCTGCCTCCCCTCCACACCAAGAATCTGAAAGCACAGAATCCAAAAAGCCTTCTGTTTCAGATAAAGCAAGCCTTGGTCTTCCTCTTGAAATGCCCCCTCATAAATGCCATTCTCTAAAACATCTTCTACTCCACATTACATGTAGAGTGAGACCCACCCTGACAGATGCTAACAGCTAGCTGTAGATGTGCCAGCTGTAGAAGACCCCTCTGGCAACTGCACCTGCATTGCCCTGCTGCCGGAGACTCACGGTGTCAAGAGTCTGCAGATCTGTCCTGCCACATGCTGCCCTCTGTTGTTGCACTCCTCACTGCCTCCAAGCCCTCTCTCCTCTTCTCTCCCCGAGCCACCTGTGGTCAGAGCCCCCAGCCCTGCTGTGCTGTGCAGAGGAGCTGCTCCTGGGCAGAGCTATCTCTCTGCAGTGCTACCTGCTTGCCAGGAGCTCCCTTTGGGCCCAGGAGCCTGGCCCAGCTCAGCAGCACAGCACCCGACCATGGCATCGCTTGCTCTATGCCATTGGGCTCCCTCAAGGTGTCCCCAAGGCCTCAGGGCTGACAGCTCCTGAAGGCAGCAGGGTCTCTCCTGGAGTGTGGTGTTTGAAGCAGACTGAAATCATCACCAACTGCTTCTCTCTGTGGATGTCAGGGACTGATTTCATAAGTGTGATTTGTGCTATTGGACTGTGGTTGTCAAACCTGATGTGGTAGTTTAACCCAGCTCTCAGCTCAGCACGACACAGCTGTTCGCTCAACACCACTCCTGGTATGGGGAGAGAGAAACAGGAACAAAACAGCGTAAAAGCTTGTGTGTTGAGATCAAGACTGTTTAATAGGTCAGAAAAGGAAGAGAAAATAACAATAATAATGGTAATTATATAATTTATCATTAATACTAATACTAATAACTATTAGTATTAGTATTAGTATTAGATGTACAAAGAAAGTGATGCTCAAGGCAATTGCTCACCACCCACTGACCGATGCCCAGCCTGTCCCCAAGCTGCTGTCTCCTGACTCTGACCAGCCTGCATCAGGATCTCCTCTGAAAGTCTCTTGACCTTACTTAGTTTACAACAAAACCATCTTTCAGAAGGATTTGAACTATTTTCTCCTCTTCCTCAAATACTTCTGCTGTGTTACCCCACTCGTAGATTCCATCAATGTACTGCAGGTGTTCAGGAGGTTCCCCCTGTTCCAGAGCACTCTGAATCAGTCCATGGTAAAAGTCAGGGCTGTGTTTCCACCAATAGGACAGTCAATTCCAGGTGGACTAGACACCCCTGAATTGAAAGCAAACTGTGGCCTTCATACTTCTGCCAAAGGATGGAGAAAAATGTATTAGTGGTATCCATCGTGGCATACCACTTGGTTGACTTTGCCTTCAGTTCATATTTAACAAATATGGGGGCCCATCGCAGGTGCTGGAGTGGCTGCAGGGCACATGACAGGAGTTGTTCTGGCTTCAGGGCCTTTCAGAGGAGTTGGAGTGGCTGTAGGGCCTATCGCAGGTTTTGTAGTAGCTATAGGGTCTGTCACAAGGGTTGGTTTACATTTAGGCCCATCTCAGGAGCTGGAGTGCCTGCAGGGCCCTTTGTAGTGTTTGGAGTGGCTTTGGACAGGCTGTGGACCTGTCACAGGGGTTGGCATGTGCCTGCAGGAAACGTCACAGGGCTTGGAGAGGTGTTGGTTGTGGCTTGTTAAGCACAGGTCAAGCCCCAGCACACTGCAGTGATTTGTGTCTCTTTGGAATTGCCAGGGTGATGACACACAGTTTTCAATAATTTCACAGGTCTTGTTTTTGGATTCTGCACTTTCTCAGAGGTGAAGTTGCAAAGCACTAGAGGTGTCCACTGCTCTAGGTGCCTGCCATATCCTTCCACACTCTGTGCCACTCCTAACTGTCTTGCTTTGGAGCAGGTCTCTGGATGGCATGCTTAAGTAGTTGTTTAAAATTATACAAAACCTGAATCACATTCAGGAGACATAAAACTAAGAACATGTTGGTTTGACCATCCCAAGGATATTCAAAGCTTTGGAGAGCTATTGTAATTAGCCTGGAGGAGAAGGGGGAGGTGAAAGAGAAAGGGAGAGTGAAGAAGTGGGGGAAAGCATCCCCCACTGTCCATACCAGTTCCATCCCCCCACCCTCTACCCCACCCCGCATAGATTTACTCCCTGAGGAGAAAAGGCAAAGAGTGTAAAAGAGTGTAATTCTTAATAGTTTCTAAGAGATGTAAAGATGTTTCCCAAGGAATGGAGGTGGCAATAATTTTATACTATCAAAAGCCAGTGTTATCCAATACATCAAAATAGTAACCTTAAACCAGCCCCCAGAATTGATAAACAGCATGGCATGGAAGACAGACAGTTAGTAATGTGCTATACAACACAATTCGGAAAACAAACAGAACAGACCCTAGATCCAAAAAAAAAAAAAAAAAAAAAAAAATCAACATTGTGATCAGCAACTGTTAAACTGATCTAATGCTTATAACAATTTACTTTTAAAACGCTCTGGTCAGATCTGTCATCTCAACCTTTGTGCTCCATGCTAGGCACCAAAAAGACTTGTTGTGGTATGACCCAGGAGTCAGCTCAGCACTACAAAGCTATTCATCCAATGGGATGGAGGAGAGAACTGTGAGGGAAAAAAAATGTAAAAGTTAACGGGTTGAAATAAAGGCAGTTTAATAGGACACAAAGGAAATTATTATTATTATTATTATTATTATTATTATTATTGACACCAATAGACTAAAGTCATATTTTTATTTGCATATCAAAAGACTGGAAAGGTGGTGGTGATTAATTGGAAAATGTCAGACCTGAGCTTGACAGAGACAGTATGGAATAAGTGGTGGATATTGTCCTAGTTTTAGCTGTGATAATTTTTCTTCCTAGTAGCTGGTATGGTGCTGTGTTTCATATTTACAGAATCACAGAATAGTTTGGGTATGAAAGGTCCTTAAAGATCACATAATTCCAACTTCCCTGCCATGGGCAGGGACATCTTGTGCTAGACCAGGTTGCTGAAAGCCCCATCCAACCTGGCCTTTAATGCTTCCAGAGATGAGGAATCCACAGCTTCTCTTGACAGCCTGTTCCTCACTACCCTCTGAGTATAGAACTTCTTTCTAATGTCTAATCTAAATCTACCCTCTTTCAGTTTAAAACCATTACCCCTAGTCCTATCACCACACTCTTTGATGAAGAGTCCCTCCCCAGCTTTCCTGTTGGCCCCTTTAGGTACTGGAAGACCACCGTAAGGTCTCCACAGAGCCTTCTCTTCTCCAGGCTGAACAACCATAACTCCCTCAGCTTGTCTTCATAGGACAGGTGCTCCAGCCCATTGATCATCCTCATGGCCCTTCTTTGGACACATTCTAATAGATACATATCCTTACACAGGGAGCCCCAGAGCTGAATGCAGTACCTGAGTTGTGGCCTCACCAGGGCCGAGTACAGAAGGACAATCACTTCCCTACATGTGTTGACCACAGTATTCCTGGTACAAGCCAGGCCTTCTTGGCCACCTGAGCACACCGCTGGCTCATATTCAACAGACTATCCACCAATATCCCCATGCAATTGCTCACCACCCGCTGACCGATGCCCAGCCCATCCCCGAGCAGCCGGCCCCCTCCCCAGCTAGCCACCCCCATATATTCTTTAGCATGATGTCAGATGGTATGGAATAGCCCTTTGGCCAGTTGGGGTCAGCTGTCCTGGGTCTGTCCCCTCCCAGCTCCTGCTGCACCCCCAGCCTGCCTGCTGGCAGGACAGAGCGAGAAGCTGAAAAGTCCTTGGCTTAGTGTAAGCATTGCTCTGCAGCTATTAAAACATCAGCATGTTATCAGCACTCTTCTCATCCTAATCCAAAACATAGCACCCTACCAGCTACTAGGAAGAAAAATAACTCTGTCCTAACTGAAACCAGGACACTCCTCCTTGTGGCCTATAAGGTTATCAGATTCACTGTGAATGCCGTGTGACTGCACAGAAACCTTAAGGTTCCTGCCCTGACTCAAGGGGCTAAGTGCTTAAAGTTAAAGTTTAGGAGAGGGTCTGAAGGTGAGGGGGTTAATGCACAGGAACGAGGGCTTTGTCTGGTCGGTGTTTAAGTTTGGGACTGGGGACTAGGGCTCACCTTTCTGGGTTAGAGATTAAGCAAAGGTTTTGTGGGCAGGTTTGATGTTCTGCTTGGGGTGTCAGGTCTGTGGTTAGGGGATGGGGAGGCTTTGTGGTTTAAGGTTTTATTTAGGTCTGCCTAGAAGTCTAGGGTTAAATAGAGCAATTGCAAGCTAGTGTTAAGGGCAGGGTACAAGGTAAGCAAGGGAGTAAAGATAAGGGAAAGAGGCTTTGGGCTGAGTTTTGGCTTCAGTGCATACTTTGAGGTCAGGCATAAGAGTAGTAGATTTCTGTCAGAGTGTGGGGTAGCATTTACATTTATGAATTAAGGCCTCATGTAACTGTTTTAAGTCATAATTACAGCATCATTAGCATAACCTGAACCCTCTTACCTCCACAAAATCCTTAATTTCTGCTGGATAAGCCCCTATTCTCTCCTCCAAATCTCACATTTTTCCTTTCCAGGGTGTCTTCTGACATCCCCATATCAGTCATCTTTGTCGGGGCATGTTAAGGGGCATGCTTTCATGATCTCAGAGTTTATGTCACAGCTCTGTTGGGTACTCTATTCCTAAGAAAAGTGGCACTTAAGACATGATAGAAAAGGACAGAAAGGTCGATTGGAGCACCCTCCACAATGTGCCCAGCAGCTCTGCACTGCCACAAAAGTGCTGTTACGGCATACAAGTTTTGTTTCCAGAACGGCTCCTATGAATCCAGAGTAATTTTTCCCAGACCCTCACTTGCCCAGGCCACACCATTCATCCCCACAGGCCCCACATGTCTCTCCAACCCTCCCCTCTTCCCCTGCAGTAGTGGCACCTCATTGCAGCAGGTTGGTGCATCTCCAGGCGCAGGGGTGTTTCCTGAGGGCCTGCCCCGTGTGGGGAGTGGCAGAGAGGAAGAGATCAAAGTCAGCTCCTGGGGCATGGCTGAGCCCAGCACAGCCATCCCGTACCACAGGCAGGCCCCTTCTCCCAGGCCGAGGCACACATGCAAGATGGACACTTCTCCATCAGTCCAGCTTCACGCAGGGCCCTTCAATGTCCCAGTCCCAGGACTGACCTCCTCCACCCACAGACATCTGCTAAAGCCCTGAATTTCCTTGTTTCTCACAGCCTTCACACAAGTGTTTCTCCTGGCCCTCCCCACTGCCCTGCAGTGCCTCTCAGGTGACACTCAGTGACCCTTCAGAAGGGCCTTTGGGCTTTCTCAATTGTCGTGGTGCTTATTAGCACCTTCCTGGCTCCTTCCAGAGCTTCTTGTCCATCATGAGGGCTCTGACTGTGGCTGGGACGGAGTTACCCTCTGCAGAGCAGCCCCTGTGGTGCTGTTTTCTATATGTGACCAGAGCAGTGTTGGTCACCCATGGCTGTAGCTGCTGTTTCTGAGCAGGGCTTGCACAGCATCAAGGCCTTCTCTGCTTCTCACTCAACCCCAGGAGTGAGTTGGCTGCAGGTGGGCAAGAGGTTGGGAGGGGAACCTGCTGTGACAGCTGACCCAGCCTGACCAATCTGAGGATCCCATGCACTCCTCAGATTCACCTTGTTTGTTACCAGATACTACCTTGTACGGCCATTTTATGAGGTTCTAATCACTACCCACTGAGCACCTTTTCCCTGGAGATCCCCTGACATCTCCTGAAACCTCCAGATTCCTCGCCAGGCTGTCATTGGCCATCAGCCCCACTGCAGGGGACACAGTCCCGTGCAGATGAGTCCAAGACCAGTTGTCAGCTCCTTAGGCAAGTGCCGCCATTACGGGAGCTCTTAGTCCTGCCCTTGGTCCCTCACAGACCACCCTGGGACTTTCAGTCTGTGTCCTTCACTCCACGAAGAACCCCAGAAAAGAGAAGAGCAGGGAGCAACCCCTTGGCTGTATTCCTGGCAGCAGCTTTGGAAAAGGTGACCGGGCTTCTGGGTTTGCCCTAAGCAGCCCCTTGTGTTTCTATGCTGCTAGCAGGGAGGCCAGCTATGACCCAGGGCTGCACAGTGCCTGCTGCTGCCTGCTGGGACAGGGATGCTACTGCAGAGACAACAGGATTCTCACCAAGGTACACGAGATATCAGGGCTTATCCAAATACAAGAGCACAAGACAACCATGTGGAAGCCAAGAGAGCAGCAGTGAAAAGGCCACATCCTGCTGCTGGCCATGGCCATGACACCAGGGAAGCAGCAGCCCCAACCCGAAGGGAGCAGAGAGGCAGAGCCCAGCGGGCAGTGAGGGACAGCCCTGAGGATCACCAGGGCTGCTCCTCCATGTGGCAGCTGGGCTTTTGGCCCTGAGCCCCTCCTGTGTGCTGGGGCTGCTCCGCCAGTTGCAGAGGAGATGGGAAGAGACAGCATCTGAGACAAATTAGTTTCTCATGGATTTTTTATTGTCTATAGCTACTGAGCAAGCCTAGTTCTATAGGTAAATTAGATCATCTGATCAAAGTAAATAAAATAATTTACAGGCAGGCTGCTAAGATTAATATTTAACTCAAAATATTAACAAATATTTGCTAAAATAATATTAAAGAATATTAAAAATAAAAATTTCTCTGAACTCTTTTCACGTATGCTAGGAGAATGAATAAATTGATGAGACCGTTACTGAGGCTTTAAGAAACGTGGGTAAATTGTTTGCTTATAACATCCTTCAGTTCCTGGTTCTTCATGCTGTAGATGAGGGGGTTCACTGCCGGAGGCACCACCGAGTACAAAACTGCCACCACCAGGTGCAGGGATGGGAATGAGTTTGAAGGCCGCTGCAGATATGCAAACATGATAGTGCTGACAAATACAGAGACCACAGCCAGGTGAGGGAGACACGTTGAAAAGGCTTTGTGCCGGCCCTGTTCAGAGGGCATCCTCAGCACCTCTCTGAAGATCTGCACATATGACAGCACAATGAAAACAAAACAACCAAAGACTAAAGAAACACTAAACACAAGTGCCCCAATTTCCCTGAGGTAGGCATTTGAGCAGGAGAGCTTGAGGATCTGGGGGATTTCACAGAAGAACTGGTCCACTGCATTGCCTTGGCAGAGGGGAAGGGAAAATGTATTGGCCGTGTGCAGGACAGCATTGAGAAAGCCACTGCCCCAGGCAGCTGCTGCCATCTGGGCACAAGCTCTGCTGCCCAGGAGGCTCCCGTAGTGCAAGGGCTTGCAGATGGCAACGTAGCGGTCATAGGCCATGACAGTGAGGAGGGAATACTCTGCTCCAATGAAGAAGACTGAAAAAAGGACTTGGGCAGCACATCCTTGATAGGAGATGGCCCTGGTGTCCCACAAGGAATTGGCCATGGCTTTGGGGAGAGTGGTGGAGATGCAGCCCAGGTCGAGGAGGGCGAGGTTGAGGAGGAAGAAGTACATGGGGGTGTGGAGGTGGTGGTTGCAGGCTACGGCGGTGAAGATGAGGCCGTTGCCCAGGAGGGCAGCCAGGTAGATGCCCAGGAAGAGCGCAAAGTGCAGGAGCTGCAGCTCCCGCGTGTCTGTGAATGCCAGCAGGAGGAACTCGCTCACAGAGCTGCTGTTGGGCATTTGCTGGTTCTGGCCATGGGGTCTTGCCCAAGGAGGGAAGAGGCAGTAAGAAAATACAGCAGAATTATCTGACAAGGACTAATTCAAGGAAACATATGGCAAGTCCCTTTCATGAGTTCTGTCTGATTCTGCCTGAGGGTGTCCTTGGACTGCTTTGGTAATGCAGGAGGCAGTTCTGCCCTGCAGTAACAGGTAAAGAGAAATATAGGGTAATCCCAGATTCAATTCATTCCTGATATGTGATTATGCACATTTTGCTCCCAATTCTCCTGAAAGGAAGCAAGGCTGCGGAGTTTTCTTTTTTGTATATTTTCCTTCCTGCTGCACTCCAGGTGAAACCTGGATCCTCAGAGAAAGGGATGCACCCTTTAGTTCAGAATGCCCTTGAGAGGGGAAAGCCAATCTGTTCATCACGGCTGGTCTCTTCTGCTGGCATCTCTTTGAGCTGTATGACAATGACATTCACATCCTCACCTGAAAAGAACCAGGACACTGTGGAGAGCAGAGGAATTCAGGCTCAAAGTGCACATCTCTTCACCCTGTCCCCATACTCCCCTTCCCCCAAGCACACCGAGGGCTCACTCCATGTGTATGAGAAACCCCCATCCTCAGCCAGCCTGGAAACAAGAACAGCAGCAGCACGGCCAGGTGGAGAAGCCAGGAGGAATGCCAGCATGCTGCTGCCAGGGGAGGCAAGGCCAAGGAGGGACAGACGGACACTCAGAAGACCCTCCTGTGCTGCAGCTCTGCCTGCAGAGAACGCAGCTCATGCTCATTGCAAATGCTGTGTGCTCTGCTTTAGTCTGCAGACACCTCCCAAAGACAGAGAGTATCAGGGCGTTTGTAGCTCCTAAAGATCAGCTAGGATAAAACCTGGGAGGACCACAATAAGATGTTGGTACAGTCTGTGAGATGAGGTTTGGGAAGGTACTTTACAAATTTCATCACTGCCATATTGATTTCTCAGTGTAATGCTCCAGGAGTCTGAGTCTCCTGTACAATACTGACAGTCCATTACCATGAAACCTGCTTCCCCTCCACTGCAGGAATCTGAAAGCACAGACTGCAGAAAAAGCCATACCCTTCAGTTAAACCAAGCCTTGACCGTCCTGTTGAAATGCTTCTTAATAATGCCATTCTCTAAAGCACTGCAAAAACAGAGAGACCCATCCTGACAGATGCTATCAGCCATCGCATGTGCCACCTGTAGAAGACCCCTTTGGCAACCCCACCGGCGTTGCCCTCCTGCCAGAGACTCACAGTGTCAAGAGTCTGCAGATGTGTCCTGCCACATGCTGTCCTCTGTTGTTGCACTCCTCACTGCCTCCAAGCCCTCTCTCCTTCTCTCCTCTCCCCGTGCCACCTGTGGTCAGAGTCCCCAGCCCTGCTGCACTGTGCAGAGGAGCTGCTCCTGGGCAGAGCTATCTCTCTGCAGCGCTGCCCCCTTGCCAGGAGCTCCCTTTGGGCCCAGGAGCCTGGCCCAGCTCAGCAGCACAGCACCCGACCATGGCATCACTTGCTCTGTTCCATTGGGCTCCCTTGAGGTGTCCCCAAGGCCTCAGGGCTGACAGCTCCTGAAGGCAGCAGGGTCTCTCCTGGAGTGTGGTGTTTGAAGCAGACTGAATTCATCACTGACTGCTTCTCTCTGTAGATGTCAGAGACTGATTTCATAAGTGTGATTTGTGCTATTGGACTGTGATTGTCAAACATGTCGTGCTTTAACCCGTCAGGCACCTCAGCACCACACAGATGTTAGCACACACCCACCACCCAAAAGATAATGGGTTGAAATAAAGATAGTTTAAATGGACAGAAAATGAAGAGATAGTAAAACCAGTAACAATACTACTAAGAAATAATAATAATAAATATTTTATGATTATTATTATATGTATAACGCAAGTGATGCACATTGCACTTGCTCATCACACACTGACCGATGCCCAACCTTTCCCCAAGCAGGGTTCCCCCTGAATCTGGACAGCCTCCATTATGTTCTCCTCTGCAGGTCCCTTGAGGTTACTTTGGTTTAGGGCAATACAAGCTTTCAGAAGGATTTGGAACATTTTCTTCCCTTTCTCAAATACTTCTTCTGCTGTGTTGCCCCATGTGATGATGACATCAATATTTTGGAAGTGTTCAGGAGCTTTCTTGTGTTCCAGGGCAGTCTGGATCAGCCCATGGCAATGGTAGGGTTGTGCTTCCAGCCCTGGGGCACCAGATTCCAGGTGGACAGGATGACCCTCCAAGTGCAAGCAAAGTGTGGCCTTCATGCTGCTGCCAAAGGGATGGAGAAAAATGCATTAGCAATATTAATTGTGGCATAGCACTTGGCTGCCTTTGACTCAAGTTCTTATCAAATGAAGTTCTAGCATGCCTGGCACAACAGCACTCAGCAGTGGTGTGACTTCATTCAGGCCACAGATGTCCACCATTATCTTCCACTCACCAATAGAATTTTGCAATGGCCATATGAGACTATTAAATGGTGAGCGTTGCTGATTATTCCTTGGCTCTGCAGTCAATGAACAAGCTCAAGCATGGGAATCAGGGAGTCTCTGTTAATGCAATATTGCCTCACGTGCACTGTTGTTGTAGCAATTGGCACCTGCTGTTCATTGGCCATCAGCATCTCCACAGCAGAAGGGTCCTGTGAGAGAGTGGGCAAGGTAGACACAACTAATCAATGTCCCCAATCACCAAGGCAGCTATGCCAAAAGCAGCCCACCAATAAACTTTTGCATCTTTGAAGTACCCTTTCCTGATTTAGTCTATGCCAAGGCTGCACAGAGCCTCCAGGCCAGTCCCAATAGGTTGCATTTGCCACTCCTTCCCCATTAGGCTCACTTCAGCCTCCAAAACAGTTAACTCTTGGGCTTGATGTGCCAGGCCAATAATCCTCAAAGTCCAATACACCCGATTGTCATCTCCTTCCCCCAGGATGGAGGCTGGGCCTCTCTAGTCCTGTTCATAGTATTCATCACTCTGTTTGGAGGACTGCCTGCTAGAAACTGTAGCAGCAATTTTCTCAGAAGAACCACTTTTTGTGAATGTTTTTCCTTGTGCTTCATGTATCTGTGCCTCTAGGGTGAAGGTATATTTTTGCATCCTATTTTCTTATGGCCTTTCCACGGTCACACAGTCAAAACCACAGGGTGACATGTAGTATGCACCCACTATATCAACTTTCTTGAGCAGCGGGATGCTTGCACCTGACAGCTGAGGTATTGGTTCATAGAGGTGGGGAGGAAGATATATTATTGTCTTGTAGTTCTTGGACCTCATAAGAAAGTTTCTCTGTAGTCGAAATACAGACCTATGGGAAAGAAGAGAGACTTTCTTTGTAATGCCATAGTTGGCTAGCCTATTCATCCACCATGAGTTCCACTTGGTCCTCCCTGGTCATTACTGCCAATGAGTTGGCATATGATGATGGTGCACCCTGTACCAACTTCTGCCACATGGTTTGTGTGCACTTGACTTCATCTGGATCTTCAGATAGCTGTTTGTTGTCTAGGTTTCTACTAATCACCTTCAGCATGGCTAATTCCCTCCGGTACCGGATACCCCTCTGCATGTTGGTCCACTTGCCTGGGTGACATACGAGATCTTTCCTGAAGGGACACCTCTCCTTGATGCCTGACAGGATTAAGTTCCTTGTGCTCTTTTCCAATAGTTTTGTCAATCACTCCTTCTCTAGAGGGGGATTCTGGCTGCTTTACTTCCCTGCCCTCTAATTCCAGGCTATTGGCACTGTTCTCCCAGCACTGGAGTAGCCAAGTGACAATGTGCTCACCAAGATGATGATGGCTGAAATCTTTTCCTTTTTTTTTTTTTTTTTTTTTTTTTTTAGCTTTCCCTGGGAAAGGGATCACTTGGTTTCTGATGTTTATATGATCTCTTCTTCTTTGTCCTCCTGCTTACAAGACGGCCCTTCTTTGGAGAAACCTTCCTCATCTTCTTCTTCCTCCATTCTTGTCTGGGTAGGAGTTTCTTTCCTTTCTAAAAAAAAACGGACTTTCACACCCATTCTTTCCTCTTGCAGAAAGAGGCAACCGATACTGGCAGAAGCTGGTTCTCTGGCCTAGCCATGGAGCCCACTGCAGGTGCTGGAGTGGCTGCAGGGCCCATCACAGGAATTGTTCTGGCTGCATGGCCTTTCAGAGGAGTTGGAGTGGCTGTAGGACCTATTGTAGGTTTTGGAGTGGCTATAGGGTCTGTCGCAGGGGTTGGTTTAAATTTAGGCCCATCTCAGGAGCTGGAGCACCTGCAGGGTCTGTTGCAGTGTTTGGAGTGGCTGCTGGGCCCTTTGTGAGGGTTGGAGTGGCTGATGGACCTGTCACAGGGGCTGGCAATGTGCCTGCAGGAAAAGTCACAGGGGTTAGAGAGGTGTTTATTGTGGCTTGTTATGCATAGGTCAAGGCCCAGCATATTGCAGTGATTTGTGTCTCTTTGGAATTGCCGGGGTGATCACACACATTTCTCAAGCATTTCACAGGGTTTTTTTTAGGATTCTGCACTTTCTCAGAGGTGAAGTTCCAAAGCACTGGAGGTGCCCACTGCTCTAGGTGCCTGCCATATCCTCCCACAATCCCTGCCACTCCTAACTCTCCTGCTTTGGAGCAGATCTCTGGATGGCATGCTTAAGTAGCTGTTTAAACCTAAACAAAAGCTGAAAGATATTCAGAAGATGTAACAATAGGAGCATGCTGGTTTGAGCATCCCAAGGATATTCAAAGCTTTGAAGAGCCAGTGTAATTAGCCTGGAGGAGAAGGGGGAGGTGAAAGAGAAAGGAAGAGTGAACAAGTTGGGAAAAGTGTCTTCCCCTTGTCTTCCCCATGGCTTGGTTTCCTGAGGAGAAAAGGTGAAGTGTAATTCTTAACAGTTTTAGAGAGATGGTTCCCAAGGTATGGAGGTAATGGCAATGCTGAGTACAAGTACCAGATTAGTGTCATGACCAGGATTTTTGTCATATCATAAGCCAGGGTTACACAAAACATCCAAAGAATAAACTTAAACTAGCCATCAGAAAAGATAAACAGCATGACAAGGAAGACATAGAGTAAATACTGTGCTATACAACACAATTCTGAAATCAAACACAACAGACCTGAGATTAAAAAAAAAAAAAAAAAAAAAAGAAAATCAGTTTTGTGACCAGCAACCATTAAAATCAACTAATGCTTATAAAAGCTTTCTTTTAACATGCTGTGGTCAGCTCTGTCATTGGCTCAAACTTTGTGCTCCGTGTTGGGCACCAAAAAGAGTGTGGTTTAACCCGGCAGGCAGATCAGCACCACACAGCCATTCACTCACACACACACCCTGCTACACCCCCAGCAGATGCAGGAGAGAATGAGGAGGGGAAAAATAATAATAATAATAATAAAAAATCATGGGTTGAGATAGAGACAGTTTAATGGGACAGAAAGGGAGGACAAATAATACGAACAATCATGATGATGATGATGATTATGATTGCCTGTCCTGAAGCAGTGGTACCCCCTACCGTTGCCAGCCACCCCATATTGATTGTTCAGCATGATGTTGTGTGGTATGGAACATCCCTTTGGCCACTTGGGGTCAGCTGTCCTGCTTCTGTCCCCACCAGCTTCTTAGGCACCCCCAGCCCTCCACTGCTGGGCAACAACTAAACTATCAGTGTGTAATCAGCATTCTTCTCATGCTAAATCCAAAACACAGCATCGTACCATCTACTAGGAGGAAAATTAACTTGATCCTAGCCAATACCAAGACAGCCATAGACTAAGGGCATGATATCTCTGGATGTATATCAGAAGAGAAAGGGTGGTGGTGATTAACTGGAAAGTACTGGAGCTGAGCATGATGCAGATGGTATGGAATATGGGGTGGATATTCTCCTCGTTTTGGCTAGGATAGACTTAATTTTCTTCCTATTAGCTGGTATGGCGCAGTGTTTTGTATATAGGATACAGTTCCACACAAAATAATAGCATGCATAAGAAGGAAGAACAGAAAAAGTGGAATTGGAAAGCCATCCATCCCCTACCCTTCAGTGATTCTGTGCTGCAATTTCATTCAACTACGTACTCCTGTATTGGCCAAACTGTCCTGCAAACTCATGCTACTGTTACCTTGTGAGAGACGGCAGAATCAGGGTCAGCCATCTGCCTGCAGACATTAACACCTGACAGAATGGAGCATCAGTCCAGGGGAACCTTGAGAAACTGCAGGATTTGGCCTACATAAATGTCTTGGCATTTACAAGGAGAAGAGCCCAGTCCTGCACCAGAGGAAGAGGAACCCCGCACATCAGGGCAGACTGGGACCCTGCTGAGTGAGCAGTGCCCAGGAGGAGGAGGGCCTGGGCACCACGAGGGATGCCATACGAGCTGTAGTGCCTGCTCACGAGGAACCAGGCCAGCTTCCTACAGAGCTGCCTTATGAGGAGCATGGCCACCAAGAAAATCTGAGTTACCAGACTCAGCTCTAATCCAGTGTGGCACCACACAGCAAGGGGTCTACAGCCAGCAGAGAAAGAGGTGCAGGTCTGTGAGTCCCTAGGACAGCCTGGTGTGGAGAGGATCAAGGGCTGTGACAAGGCTGAAAGTCCCAGCAAAAGCGTGATCTTGGTGTCCATGGCTCTGGCTGTTGTCTCTGACACTGACACCCATGAGGAGACAGCCTATCATTGAAGCACCAGGGCCTCATTTCCTCCTTACTCCTACCCATGAACCAGGCAGGGGGCGTACCATTCTCCTGCACTTGGCCATGTGCATCCCTATCTCCTACTGCCCCAGAAAGAGACCTGAGCAGTGTATGAAGGAAAAGGATCTCCCTTCCTGGGGGCTGGAGGTCAAGGCTTAGCCATTGTGCTTGGTGAACCGCATCCAGTTTTCCAGCACATCAGTGTCACCTTCACATTGCCTTTGTCTACTTGTCCTCACTGCCTCCAATGTTCTGCTCTAACGAGCTCCAAGGGAGGCTACGTCAGTTCTGGCCCTTAGGGGGACACTCCAGAAAACATGCATCTGACTTGGACTTCTTGAGAGATGTCTTCAATTTTCTCTCAGTGCCTGAGGTTCGTGGGCTCATCACCAAAGCCACCAGAGGGGTGGTTACAATGCCTTGGGCTTGGCATCTGCTGCTGAACTGGGCAGGGCTCCTGGGACACAGAGCTCCTGGCAAGAGGGCCCTGGTGCAGAGAGACAGCTCTGTCCAGGAGCAGCTCCTCTGCACATTGCAGCAGGGCTGGGGGCTCTGACCACAGGTACCCAGGCAGAAGGAGATTCCAGGCAGCCTGAAGGGTGTGAGCAGAGGAGAGCTCAGTGCAGAAGAAACCTTCGCAGCTGTGCACACAGTAAGTCTCTGGCTGCAGGACAGTGCAGGGGAGGTTCTTGGAAGGGGCTCCTGGGTCCGGGACATCTCTGGCTGGCCAGGAGCTGCCAGGATGTCTCTTGTGGCTTGTGCAGTGTGGAGGAGAAGGTGCTCCAGGGCATCTTCAGGGGTGCCCAGGGCTGTGGTACAGAGCAGGGTCCCTGCTGTGCCTCGGGCTGTGTGCTGGGGCAGGGCTTCTGCCACCTGCCAGGCTCGGCTCTGAGCCTGCCTGGGGAGCCCAGGGGCTTGGACAGAGGAAGGGCAGGGCAGGGGCTGTCTGCAAAGAGAAGGCACTTTCTGCAGTCTCTGCCTGTGCTTTCCTGGTCTGATTGTGGGGCAGACTCTATGTTAACAGAGTGGTTGGATTTGCACAGGTGACTAAGCTTCCTATTGCCTTCCATACTGGGACATGAACAGGTGATGGACCTGAGCATATCCCTTTACTTCTCTCTGCTTACAGACTGCACCAGGGTTTTTCTGAGTTGCCCTTTAGGACCTGAAGACAGGGAGATGTCCCCAGAGCTGGCCCCATCCCCGGGAGGTGTCTGCAGGGCAGAGCTGTGCACAGAGCTGGTGGGATGGGTTCTGTGAGCATGGGTGGGAGAAGACATGGGGACAGAGAAACAGCTGCTGGCAGTGATAGCTGCAGGCAGAACAGACCTGGGTAAGCAGTGAGAGGGAGCTGCTCCCTCCCTGCCATCCCCTGCAGTACAGGCGCCTTCCCTGCAGCAGCCCCTGCTCTCCTCTCTTCCCCTCGTAGCTTCTGTCATGGCACAGATAAGCTGGGGGGCTGAGAATATGGGGTGTCTGAAACATAAAACTCTATGTACGGAGACACATTTTCTGCACCCCCATCCACCTTCTTTTTCCACCTGGAAAAGAACTTCCAGAGCTCTTCATCATCTGCTGACTGTGCAGGGCACGTGGCACAGGGGTGTGAGGGAAGGCTCTACCTCACCAACACTGCAGCCTCTGCACTAGGTAGGGTTTGCCCTGCCTGCCCATGCCTGCTTCTCTCCCTTGCCCAGCATGGCAGCTGTGGTGGTGTCTGATTCTGACAGGGAGTGCTGTGCAAGGAGGCTGAAGCAAGAGGAGATGCTCCCTGTTCTCTCCAGCCAGACACATATGATCCACCTGCTGATTTTGTCTCCTGGGTATTAAACAGGAAGACGCACACAGAGTCACACAGACAAACACCCTTCACTCAACAGAGGGAGCCACTTCCCAGGAACCTTCCCTCTTGGAAACTCCAATGGAGCAGAGGTGGCCCATTGGGAGCTGATGGGCAGAGGCAGCGGCAGTGTACAGGACACTCAGCAAGCACAAAGCAGGGCTTCAGACAGGGAGTTAGACAAAGGTCCTCTTGGAAAAAAAGGAATGTAAGACTTTAACTGTGAATTAACTGAATTTTGCTCATAGACTTTACTTGTAACACTCCCCATTTTTATTATTTTTTTCTAATTTGGCAGTGTCCATGACCAAAGCCAGTTAATTCCCAACAGCAGCTCTGTGAGCAAGTTCCTCCTGCTGGCATTCGCAGACACGCAGGAGCTGCAGCTCCTGCACTTTGGGCTCTTCCTGGGCATCTACCTGGCTGCCGTCCTGGGCAACGGCCTCATCCTCACCGCTGTAGCCTGTGACCACCGCCTCCACACCCCCATGTACTTCTTCCTCCTCAACCTCACCCTCCTTGACCTGGGATCCATCTCCACCACTCTGCCCAAAGCCGTGGCCAATTCTCTCTGGGACAACAGGGCCATCTCCTATCAAGGATGTGCTGTCAAGGTCTTTCTATTTGTCTTCTTGATTGCATCAGACTTTTATGTTCTCACTGTCATGTCCTATGACCGCTATGTTGCCATCTGCAAGACCCTGCACTACGGGAGCCTCCTGGGCAGCAGAGCTTGTGCCCAGATGGCAGCAACTGCCTGGGGCAGTGGCTTTCTCAATGCTGTTCTGCAGACGGCCAATACATTTTCCCTGCCCCTCTGCTAAGGCAATGCTGTGGACCAATTCTTCTGTGAAATCCCCCAGATCCTCAAGCTTTCCTTCTCAGATACCTACCACAGGGAAGTTGGGTTTATTGTGTTTAGCTTTTGTTTAGGTGCTGGCTGCTTTGTTTTCATTTTGTTGTCCTATGTACATATCTTCAGGGTGGTGCTGAGGATGTCCTCTGAGCATGGCCAGCACAAAGCCTTTTCCATGAGCCTCCCTCACCTGGATGTGGTCTCCCCGTTTGTCAGTACTATCACATTTGCCTGCGTGAAGCCCCCCTCCATCTCCTCCCTATACCTGGACTTTTTGGTGGCATTTCTGTACTCAGTGGTGCCTCCAGCAGCTCTGAGGACCACTTCAAGGGCATCACGGTATCAATGGTCAGGACCTATGAGGGTCAGCCCGCCCATGGATCACAGAAGTAGGTTGGTAGGATTCCATAGTACACATGGACACGGAGACCTTGTTGTTCTGCTTTTGTGAACCTCTTTATTAAAAATTGCTATAAATCCCTACCTGTAAAGCAACTACATATTCCAAGAAACTACTAAGTTACCACTAGGAAAGCAAATATGGACTTGTGATGCTTTCCCCAGATCTGCACCAATAAATATTATTTGAGGTGCTACTGATACAACACTCATGAATCCACTTGGTGGAGGGAACAAGGTATGGCACCTTCTCTTCTTTCTTTCTGGCCAATCATGATAGCTCTTGAGTAATATGAACATAATTGGGTAACCCTAATGACATGTCTCCAGACTGTGTTTCTGGCTTTTTCTAAGGGTTAAAAAAAAAAAAAAAAAAAAAAAAAGGTACCAGTGGGCTGTTGGCATAACTGCCTTGAATACAGAGAATGTCAAATAGTTGTCTACCTTGCCTGGTCTCACACAGGACCCTTCTGTTGTAGGGTTGCTGAGAGTCGAAGAAGACCAGGTGCCGATGGCTGCCACAATGGTGCACCAGCAGCAATAGCGCACTGACCTCCAAGTCCTCCAAGCTCAAGAGCTATGTATTCCTGTGAGCAAAAAGTCAGACAGAGGGGGCAGGAGACCTGCTTGGATGATCAAGGACATCCTGGAATGACTTAAATGGAAGAAAGAAGTATACATAATGTGGAAAAGCGGACAAGCCACTTGGGAAGAATATAGGGACATTGTCCAAGGATGCAGGGAAGTGACAGGGAAATCCAAGGCCCATTTGGAGTTAAATCTAGCAAGGGGTGTCAAGGACAACAAAAAGGGCTTTTTTCAAATACATCAATTGCAGAAGGAAGGTGAAGGAAAATGTGGGCCCACTGCTTAATGAGGTGGGTGCCCTGGTGACACAAGATACAGAAAAGGCAGAATTACTGAATGCCTTCTTTGCTTCAGCCTTCACTGCTAAGACCAGCTCTCTGGAATCTCTGACCTTACGAGCAAGGGAGGAAATCTGGAGAAATGAGGACTTTACCTTGGTTGAAGAGGATCAGGTAAGAGATCTCTTAAGCAAACTTGACACCCACAAATCCCTGGACCCCGATGGGATACATCCATGAGTGCTGAGGGAGCTGGTGGATGTTACTTCTGGCCCACTCACCATCATCTTTGAAAGGTCATGGAGAACAGGAGAGGTGCCTGAAGACTGGAATAAAGCTCATGTCATGCTGCTGTTCAAAAAGGAGGCCTCAGGCAACTACAGGCCAGTCTGCCTCACCTCCATCCCTGGAAAGGTGATGGAACAGCTCATCCTGCCTCTCCCCTTGGCCTCAGCCCTGGCCTTGTCTCTGCTGGTAGGAGTGCTCTTGGCATGAGCTTCCTGGCTTCCCCTCGCTTGCACACAGCTGCTGCCCACTCAGGCTGCTGGCACAAATGTGTCCTCACAAACAGCACCACGCCTTGGGCTGCTTCTCCTGGTGTTGCCCACCCCACTGGCTTGACTCCTTGTCTCTGCTGGGCCCCACCTTCCACACCCAAATGTGTCCTTTGGCTTTCGACTCCATTCCCCTGCCCTGTGGGATGAGAGAGCCATGGGACATATTACCTTTAGGTGTTGTGGTGCTTGTGTAATCTAGATTGGTTATGGCACAAAGGGACAGTTCCTTCACCAGTGATCAACATCCTTCTTCATGTAAGGCCACAACTGAACATCCTTGTCGGCATGTGCTGTAGCTAGTAGCCTATATATACTTTGTTAGGACATGCAATAAAGGAGAATGATTATACTCGCATCAAGGTTGCGTAGTTACTCCGGGTCACTCCCATTCCGACATCTGGTAGCAGAGGATGGTTTGCCAGATAGTTCAGCTTGACTGAGTTCTCCGAGACTGTGGTAAGCAGCAAGAGGAGGGTAATGGGAAACTAAACGGCTGGGAGGAGTGCTGCCTATGTGCATACTCAGGGCAGACACGCACCTCGCCTCCCAGGGAAAAGCGCAGCTAAGGAAGTGGAAGCAACGTTCACAATTCTGAACATCCTTCACAATTCTTAGAATGTTTGCTTTATCTCACAGATGAACTTGATTAAGTCTCCTTGATTAGTCTGAGGCATAGTGCAATGCTTTTTGTCTTCTGACACTCCAGCACAATACCTATGAGTTTACCTTACTGTGTGCATTGATCTGTTGGGTCATTTCACATTTTTTACTTTCATATCCCTGTTGGAAGGGAATGATTCCCCAGTTGGGATACACTGATGGGTTCTGCCTTAGCCATTTGAAGTGTCCTGCTCTTGAGTCTTTCATCCTGAGTGTGCCACAGATGACCCATGATGGTAAATGGATGTTTGTGGAGTCATGGTTAAGTGAGAAGGGGCATGATTTAATTGCAATGAGCAACTCAGGTTTTGAAGGACGTTCCACACAATTTGCGCTAGACGCTTTCCTTAGTTTGCCTGGTTCCTCAATTCCCTCATTTGGGACGGTGATGCAAGGAGCCACCGAAAAATATTCAAACTTTATTGATAGACTGTGGGAAGCCATGATGAATCACCCTGACTTAGGTGATGAAAATAAACAACAAATGTTTAAAATATTGGCTTTTGACAACTCCAACAAAGCCACAAAGCAGATCTTAGCTAGTCTGCCAAAAGGGGCTGGGGTGGAAGAAATGTTGACGAGGGTGGAGAGAGCTGAGGCTCAAAAACACGACAATACAGCTGCAGCCGTACAAGGAGCTGTTCGTGAAATCGTTCAGCCCTTGGCAGCTGCTGTTCAATGTCAGTGGTCTCGACCCACAGGGCAACCTTTCTGAGGGAATTGCTTTAGGTGCAGAGAGGCTGGGCACGCCAAAAACAATTGCTGTAGCGCTGTGTCGTGTGAGAACTGCCAAAAGAATACACACACAACAAAAGCCTGTACGGGAAACTGGAAGAAGAGCGTGCAGAGGGGCCACATGCAGACACAAATCACCTCTCGTGCACAGCAAATCACCTCTCCAGGCGAAGGCCAGGTTTTCTGGAACAACACCAGCCAGCAACCAAGGGGAGCCTCGGAATCAACGTGGAGACCACAGTAGACGTCACCCTCACTGATACCAATGTCAAAAAAAATTCCCAGCAATGCTGTAGAACCCTTCATACATCAGGACAGTAAGGTGGGAGGGCTTCTCTTAGGCTGCTCCTCTGCTGGAGTCAAAGGGTTAATTATACTCCCTGGCGTTATTGATGCCAACTACACTGGGCGTATATATATTATGGCTTACACCGTCTGTCCACCTCTGTTTATCCCAAAGGGCAATTGAATAGCCCAAATAGTTACCTTCGACAGCCCCACAGGGTACCTACATGAGCCAGCAATATGTCATGGGGACCTGAGCTTTGGATCCACTGGACCCGCAGTGTGTTTTACTACTCGAATGGACCAGCGACCCACGATGAGTCTTGTTATCTCCCAAGGTAATCTGTCAAAACAGATTGTCACCATGCTAGACACCGGAGATGACGTCACTATTGTAAGTCCATGTGGCGAGTGCATTGGCCTGTAGAATTGCCAACCTCATCGATTGCAGGGGTCGGAGGACAATCCACTCCTTATATGAGCAGGTATCTGGTACAACTACAACTCCCGGAAGGACAACTAGTGAATCTTAAGGTATATGTGATGCCGCTGCCCAGAACATTGGAAGTCTTGATTGGCCAAGATGTTCTTGGTGAGATTGGAGCTGTCCTGACTGTAAAATGTGTTAGTTTGATTCGTGTCAGTATGGAACAATGCTAGGGCCGCATGATGAAATATAACCTTCTATTTAAGAAAAACAGAGTGATTAGTGTACATGGTACTTGTATCATGCAAAGGAAGGGTCCAGCAATTTGTGTAAATAGAGGGTTTGAAGGGCGAACATTGAGACTCGAGTCTGGGAGATAAGAGGACCAAGGAGTTTTTTTTAGGAAACTGCTGACTTTTGCATGGGACACTGCCCAAGCCTCTGATATACAGCAAAGAGATCCACCAAATAAGGAGAAAGGGGGAGTTGAAGGACGACCGAAGGACAAAGCCTGGGAGGAAGACTACAAGCCTTCAGCACAAGAGACCCCCAGAAAGACCACCAGAGACTGATACGCATGCGTCTGGAGAGGGTTTGGATTCCGGGAACTAATTATAATAACCCTGCCCTTTCTAGGAATAGTGATGAATATGTATTAGTCTAGGAGCATAAAAATCAGCCACCTGATGTAATAGGTGTGCGTCTTGGTGGAGCAGAGACTCCCGGCGCACCCAGCACTGTTTGCTTGCCTCTATTCGCTTAATAAATTACAAACTTTAATTAGAATCCTATTTGGGACTCAGTCATTTATCACACTGACTACGAACCCTTTTTAGTAATGGGCTCTGGGGAGCAGTCGCCCAACCCACCATAAATATGGACCACCGATGAGCCCGTGTGGGTTGACCAGTGGCCCATGACAGAAGAGCAACTGCAGATAGCAAAACAGCTTGCAGCCAGACACATTAAACCTTCTGTTAGTCCATGGAATACTCCTATTTTTGTAATCCTGAAAAAGAGTGGGAAATGGAGCCTCCTGCATAATATACGACAGGTAAATGAGCAGATGCAATGTATGGGAGCCCTGCAGCCTGGAATGCCTTCTCCAGCTATGTTGCCTGATGGATGGCACATACTTATTGTGGACTTGAAGGACTGTTTCTTTACTATTCCTTTGCACCCTCAAGATATGCAGAGATTTGCCTTCTCTGTACCAGTGATTAATAAAGCGGCACCTGCCGATCACTATGAATGGGTAGTCTTACCGCAAGGCATGAAAATTTCACCTACTTTATGTCAATTATATGTGGATTGGGTGTTGCAGCCTCTCAGGAGACAATGGCCTAGTACAATAATTTACCATTATATGGACGACATTCTCTGCTGTCAGCAAGAGCCGTTTACAGAGGATTCTTTGAGACGGTTAGCTGACACTCTATCTAAGAAAGGAGTTGTAACTGCCCCCGAAAAAGTGCAACACACAGCCCTGTGGAAATACCTTGGGTGGTCCATAGCAGATGCAAAGATTCACCCGCAGAAGACAGAGCTAGCAACCAAATTACGGACATTAACTGATGTGCAAACGTTGTTAGGGGACATCCAATGGGTGCGCAATTGTGTTGGTATTTCCAATGCTGACGTTGCGCCTCTCACTGCACTTCTGCGAGGACAGCATCCAGCTGATGCAATTACTCTGTCTGCAGCACAACAGGCTGCATTGCAACGAATTATACAGAAGCTACAAGACGCGTGGACAAGTCAACGCATCTTGGAACTGCCTATCTCTCTATTATTGTGCAATGTTGAGGACTCACCTTATGCGGTCATCTGACAATGGCAAAACAAAAAGGGGGAATCTTCCTCCTCCCCTATCTGTGACACTGAAAAATGTGATGGGGATGGGGATGTATTTAGAATTTTAGAGTGGGTATTTCTAAGTGTACAACCAAAAACTAGTATTCAAACATGGCCAGAAGCAGTGGGATAGTTGATAAGGAAAGGCAGAGCAAGAATTGTAGAAATGAGTGGACAAGAGCCAGATGATACTAGTATACCTGTTAACGCAGTCGATTTAGAGTGGTGGCTGCAGAATGCAACCCCCATACAGGAAGCTTTGTGGAGTTATGGGGGTAAAGTACACTCGCAGCAGCCAAAGGGAAGGCTATGGCAGGTTCTGAAATGTAATCAATGGATGGAGAAAACTAAGGTTCAAAAGGACCCATTGGCCGATGGCCTTACAGTGTATATAGATGCAGGAAAGTGCTTGCGGCGGGCAGCCTGTGTCTGGCAAGAAAAGGGTCAGTGGTGTTATAGAAGGCGGACCATGTTATTTAGGAAAATTAACAGTGTTGGTTGGCCCCAGGACAAAATTGGTGGAGGAATGTGGCACGTGGAGCGGACCGTCACCAGAAGCGAAGTGTCACAGCTCTTGCTCCAGATTGTGATGACCAAGTCACCTTGCTCAGTGCCACAGAATGAGTATTTTTATCATTGTTTTTACCAGGTGCAGCCACAGCGAATGCAAATAATCAGCTAGGTAAGCTAGCTTGCTGGGCAGCAAAGCAAGCCAACGCTACTACAGTGATATTAGAAGAACTTTTAGAACTTTTAGAGCCTGCAACATGCAGTTTTGCAGAACAGAGCGGCAACAGAAGTTTTGCTTTTGGCTCAAGGGCATGGGTGTGATGATTTTGAAGGAATGTCTTGTATGAATCTGTCTGACCACAGTGAGTCAATACATAAACAATTACAATGGCTAAGGGAGTGTGCAAACCAAATTCACCAGAACAACAGGTTTCTTGATGGGTGGTTGGCCAATGTTTTTGGGAATTTGCCACGTTGGCTATTAGGGATGCTTGCAGAAGGCTTGTGCATTTTGATTGTCATTGTCATAATTGGTATCTGTTTATGCGTAGCGCTTAGCTGTGTGAAAAAGGCAGTGCTAAAGCTAGTAGACCAAGCCTGGGTTGCTCAAAAAAAAGAAGGGGGAATTGTGGAGTCATGGTTAAGTGAGAAGGGGCATGATTTAATTGCAATGAGCAACTCAGGTTTTGAAGGACCGTGAAGAAAATGTAGGCCCAGGGCTGATGACCTTGAGTGATGTTATCACTAGAACATGTGGAACTATGTTCAGGAAGAGAGACGACACCACTCTGCGTGAACAACACCATTGTACCAATCATATTAGTGCTAGAGACGTATGTACAGAGAAGCTAGACCAATCATAAGTTGTTGTCGGCATGTGCTGTAGTTAGTAGCCTATATATACTTTGTTAGGACATGCAATAAAGGAGAACGATTATACTCGCATCAAGGTTGCGTAGTTACTCCGGGTCACTCCCATTCCGACAGATGTTCAGCTATCAACTAGGAATAAGGGAGAATATATTGGGTTTTCCCGTGGCCATTTTAACTTTAGATGAATAACCAAGAACCCACTGAACTAGGGTGTTGTCTTTGAAAGGGTTTCATGTCTTGGGCTGGGCTGGAGTTATTGGGACAAAGACCGCTGCTGGCAGTTTACGTGCTCTGGTATCTCCACCTGGCTCCATATGAATCCTCCAAAGCGCTCTGGTCTCTTGCATGTCGTGCTTGCTTATTGTCTGACAGCAAAGCTCTGCCTGAATACCCAACAATTTCTTTCGTACTTAAGTAACAGAACAACTACTCATCACTTCAAATGTTTCAATCCTTTCTATAAAACATTACACACGAAGTGTAATTTCTATCATGAAGAAATTTGAATTTTCAGGAAGTATATCCATTGCAGGAGAAGAAATTCTGAAGTTCTCCTGTACTTGCTTGGTCATTGCTTTGTCTATCATGGTGTGCTCCCACATCTTCCAGGTACATCCACCTCTATTGATTAAACATACCCTTCTGAATGTCCCCTTTCCACCTGCCTGTCTGGACCCATTGTTCTCCTGGTTTGCCCTCCACTTACTCTTTGATCATTAGACTGCTGTCATCGATGCAGTTGCTGTTTTGAGTTTCAGGTAGAAGCAGCCCAGCTTGCCCATCTATCAGCAGTCTAATTGTTTCCTTAGCAAGAACCTCATCATTTATTATTGAATTCATATGATATGGATTAATACTAACACTATTCTTTATAATTTCCTATCTATTAGTATAAAATAGTTCTTGTGCAGTAATCCTTCTGGGAAGGTAAACTTCAGAGGAGGCATACAAGATGAGGAGCTTGCTCTGTTTTTTTGGAAAATTGCAGCATGATTTCATGTTCTTTGATTTGAAGTAGGAAAAACCTTTCTGTGCCTGAATGCAGCCAGGTCTCTAAGAAAAGCAGGTGGGAGCTGGTGCAAAGGAGCTGTAACAAACAGCTGAAGACTTCTGATTGGTGTAAGTAAAAGTGATGCACAGACCAGGTGGCCAATGAGAGAAATGGCGGGTGGTGAGGAAGAAGGTTGTCCATGCAGTGTCAGACCTCAACGGGCTGCTTTTGCTCCCTATACATAGCTCCTTAGGGGTAGCCCTGGATCGCTGTCAATTGGAGAATGATGATCTGTACTGAAACACAAAAAAAATCACCCTTTAAAATGAGAAATATTTCTAATAGATACTCTTTGACATCCTCCTCCGTAACTACACAACGAAAGCTCTCCAATTAGCTGTATAACCCTTGAAGACTGTGGGAGAAGATATGAAGAAAACTGTGGGAGAGATATGGCTCCTTAGGAGTTTCTGCATTTTAATAAGTTCCATTTCGTATTTTGGTGCTAAGTCTATGAAGCTCAGGTACTGAGAGGAGAATGATGTAACTGTGTAAGACAATCAAGTCAGAAGGAAAAGCTGAAGTGACTTGGAGTATTAATGGGCCCCACTGAGGGCTGTTACTAAGACAGCTTCCCCAGGGACTTGTTAAAGCAGATAATTGGAGGCCATGATTACAGAGAGGTGAAGGCACTGTGCTGAGAAAACTCTTGGTTTGTTTTGATGAAGTAAAAGGGCCAAGATCTGACCCTAGCCACTGGGAAAGAAGATCCTGCACACCCATGTCTAGCTTGGGGTTCTTCCTTGGTGTCTTTGGCATGTGGTGGGCAGTATGATGCCATAAGAAGAGCAATGGTATGACACCTCCCTGCCTCTGCACAGGGTCACAAGAAAGCAATGAGGCTCCATTGCAATGACTGTATTTCATCTCCTCATAAGCTCTAGCCAAGGGGACAAAAATGTCCTTCTTGCCAGCACTCACTTCTTTGTCCTCTCCAGACTTTCCTATGCTGTCTCACACTTTGCCCTATTTCCTTGAAGTCTGCAGACACCCATCTCTGTTCACTACCTTGCTCTCATGCTGGCATTGCTTTGATTTCAACCTTGTTGATATCTTTGTTCATATCTTGTCAACCATCACCATCTGTTCCTTGAAACACAAAACCCTGGTCTGATCACAGACTCTCCTTGGGTGACCTCTGGCAACACAGCACTACCCTTTGAGGGACATTATTCCTCCTTGCGGCCAGTGCCAGCGTTCCACAGTGCACTTCGTGGCAGTTTTTCTCACCTGTTATTTCCTACTACAAAGGAAAGCTCCATCAGGGTGGAAACCACTCCTAAAGTAGGCATCCCAACCCATCAGCCTTCTTGCAGCCTGTCAGCCAACTAGACCGAACTCACCTCACCAGCATCTTCCAAGCCACGGGCCTGCTACTGGCCTTGCAGCTTCTTGGCTAGACACACCCAAGCCTTATGCCTCCTGCTGTCCAGTCATGGACTCAAGCAGAAGGGACAGGACAACCCATATTGGCGCCTTCTTTCTGCCTAGGTCCTCCTGGGTATGTAGGCAGAGGAGATCCCACAGTCAGCATGCCAGCCAGCTGCCTTCTGCTGGCCTACCAGGGCCACTGGCAGATGTCAGCCCAAAAGTACAGATCCCAGAGAGAAGTCAAGGGTGACCTGTCAGCTACTTCGGACAGAAGTGACCTCACAACCCCTTTCTGTGACATGTTCCTGCTGCTGCCCTATCAACTGCAGAGACAGAAGTGACCTCACAGTCACTACCACAGTCACATTCCTCCTGCTGAGGCAGATGATCCTGAGGCAGAGCTGAGCTCATCAGAGCATTCCCACTCATCTCCTCCTTGTGGCCTGCAAGCTGATCAGATCCATGGCCCCTCACACTCATCTGTGAATGCCATGTGACTGCACAGCAACCTCATGATTCCTGCCCTGCCCTGAGGGTCCTAGGGCCTAAAGTTAAGGTTTATGAGAGGATCTGAAGTTGAAGAGGTTAATGAACTGTAACGGAGGCTTTATGTGTTAGATGTTCACGCATGGGATTAGGGACTAGGTTTCATATTTCTGGGTTGGAGATTAATGAAAGATTTAGTAGGAGGGTTTGGTGTTCTGCTTGGTGTGTCAGGTCTGTGCTTAGGGTATGGGCAAGCTCTGTGGTTTAGGTGGTTTTTTTTTAGGTCTGTCAGGAAGTTGTCTAGGGTTAAATAGAGCATTTTAATGCCAGTGTTAAGGGCAGGGCTTAGGATGAGCAAGAGAGTAAGAGAAAATTTTTATGGGCTGACTTTTGTCTTAAATGGATGCTTTGAGGTCAGGCATTGGAGTAGTGGATCCCTGTCAGGGTGTGGAGTAACATTTAGGTTTAGGGATTAAAGATACTAGTTACAATAGTGTAAGGGCCTGACATGACTGTTTTAAGTCATCGTTAGAGCAGAATCAACATTACCTGAACCCTCTTAGCTCTACAGAATCTTTAATTTCTGCTGGCCAAGCTCCTCTTTCCTCTCCCAAATCTCATATTGTTCCTGTGCAGGCTTTTCCTGACCTCCCCATATCAGTCATCTTATTGGGTGCAGTTTATTAGTCATCTTACTGGAGCAGCTGTGCTCAGCAGCTCTGCACCACCACAAAAGTGCATTTCCTGCCTACAGGATTGGCTTCCAGAATGGCCCATATAGATCCAGGATAACTTCCCAGGCCCTCATGCATGCTTCAGTTTCCCCCAGGAGTATTGGAGGCAGTAGCCCCCTCTGTGTAGAAAACAGAAAGCAGCCCTGAAGGATAACTTTAGGGAAATGGCTGACACCTCTGACATGCCAACTCCTGCCCAAGACCTCTTCCTTTATGGGGCCTACCAGCTACTTAGGAAGAGTGGATCTCATAAACTATGTGCAAAGCAGGTGCCTTCTGCTGCCCTATCACAGACACTGGCAGATGTGAGCCTAATGGCACTGATCTCAGCCAGGAGTCAAGGGATGATCTGTTGGCTACTTCAGAAAGAGCTCAACTCACAACCCACTTTACAGACATTCTCTTAGGAATGGATTAGGAATTTCTGAGGCACCACCAACCTCATAATACCATTCCTACAAAGCACCCCGTTTTTGGCCCAGAATCTGACCAGGTATCATAGAATTCATAGAATGGCTTGGGTTTCAAGGGGCCTTAAAGATCACCTAGTTTCAACACCATTGCCACAGGCAGACACGCCACCCAGTAAATCTGGTTGCTCAGGGCCTCATCTAACCTGGTCTTGAAAACCTCCAAGGATGTCCAACCTCTCTTAACAACCTGTTCCACTGCCTCACCACTTTCTGAGTGAAAAATTTCCTCCTGACTTCTAATCTAAAACCTACCCTCTTTTAGTTTGGAACTAACCCCCTTGTCCTGTCATTATCTGATTGAGCAGAGTTGATCTTCTTTATAAGTCCTCTTTAAGTACTGAAAAGCCACAGTGTTGGCCAGGTGGAAGTGAGCTGGTTGTGACCCTTCAAGCCCATGCCACTGCTGCAGGACTCCCAGCCTATCTGACAGACAGGAGACAGCTCCATGCCAATCCTGGGAGGTGCTAGGGCAGGAGTGACCTTGGAGTCAATGCACTACCTTTTTTTCTGTCATAGACTCATAGAACCAGTCACTTCCAATTTGGGTTGGAAGTGATCTTAAAGATTGTCTAGTCAAATCTTCTTCCATGAACAGGGACAATTTCCATTAGATCAGGTTGCCCAAAGTCACCTGCCAACTGGCCTTGAACTAGGGCTCACCTTTCTGGGTTAGAGATTAAGCAAAAGTTTGTTGGGAGGATTTGGTATTCTGCATAGAGTGTCAGGTCTGTGGCTGGGGTATGGACAAACTTCATGGTTTAAGGTTTTCTTTAGGTCTGCCAAGAAGTAGTCTAGGGCTAAATAAAGCATTTTAATGCTAATGTTAAGGGAAGGGATTAGGGTGAGCAAGAGAGTAAAGGTGAGGGAAAGGGGCTATGGGCTGAGTTCTGCTTCAAGGGATAGTTTGAGGTCAGGTCTTACAGTAGTGGATTTCTGTCAAGGTGTTGGAGTAACATTCAGGTTTAGGGATCAGGGTTACTGGTCAAAATAGGGTAATGGCTTTACATGACTGTTTAAAGTCAGTTTTAAAGCATTATCAACATTACATGAAACCTCTTACCTCTACAAAGTCATTAATTTCTGCTTTTCAAATTCCTCTTCCCTCCACCAAATCTAATTTATCTGTTGGCCAGGCTTCTCCTGTCATCCTCATATTGGTTATCTTTTTGGTATCAGCTTTCTGATGGCTTTCATGATATTAGAGTATCTGTCTCACCTGTCAGTTACTCCATTCCTGAGACAGAAGTGATGTTGTAGTCAGAAGGGAAAAGGGCAAAAAGTTCTGTAGGAGCATCCTGCACAATGTGCCCATCAGCTCTGCACCACCACAAAATTGTACATCCTATGTACAAGTTTTGGTTCCAGAATGACTCCTATGCATCAGGAGTAACATTTCACAGGCCTTCATGCAGGCCTCAGCTCCCCTCAGGCATCTTGGAGGCAGTGGCTGCCCCTGTGGAGAAAACTGAAAACAGCCCTTAAGTATGAGTTTAGTCAGAAACTAAAATCTCTAACATGACAATCAGAGGTGCTGCTCTGCAGAGCGAGGGGGCTGTGGTGCCCAGGGCATGGGGGCACTCTGCAGGGCCGTGCTGGGCAGGCTGGGAGGCAGACCCAGCTCATGGGGTCACTGCCATTGCCCCAGGACTGCAAAGAATCAGTCGGCAGGCTCCTTTGCTGGGGCTGCTGCGTGCCCTGGGGCTGCAGACCTCTCATCTGCCTGCTCACAGCAGATTGAGCACTTGAGCTCTGGTCAGTCCTCCTTGGACAGGCTCACACTGTGCGGACTCTTATTCACTGCTGTCTCCTGGGCTGACACAGCCCTGGCAAAGAAGTCTGGCGAGTGATCTGTTGCAGCCCTAGGGCAATGGCAGTGACATTTCCTTGTTTCTCACAGCCTTCACATAAGTCTTTCTCATAGCCCTCCCCACTGCCCAGCACTGCCTCCCAGGTGGGAATAAGTCAACCTTCAGAAGGGCCTTTGGGCTCCCTCAGTTGTGCTGGTGCTTATTAGGACCTTCCTGGCTCCCCACATAGCTCAGAGGTAGCCTAGTCCAGCATGGGGCCCTCTACTGGCTCTGGCTGGGACGGAGTTACTCCCTGCAGAGCAGCCCCTGTGGTGCTATTTCTCGATATGTGACTGTACTGGTTCTGTCTGGGATGGAGTTAACTTTTCCTGCAGAAGCCCATACAGTGCTGTGCTCTGCTTGTGTATCTAGAACAGCAGTGGTATCACGGCAGTGTTTAGTCTACTGCTGAGCAATACTGGTACAGCATCAGGAATCCCTCTATTCCCCCTCACAAGAGCCAGAAGGCTGGTGGTGGGCAAGAGATATGGAAGCGACATCACCAGAGCAGCTGACCTAAACCAACCAAAGAGATATTGCACACCATATGATGTCACACTCAGCAATAAAAGGTGGAAAAATGGAAGGAGAGGGGAAGGGTGGGCTCCTGTTATGAAATATCTGTCTTCCTAAAACACAGCTGCACGTATTGAGGCCCCATTTCAAGGACATGGTCAAGCATCGCTGTCACAAATAGCTTTTGCTGTTTTTTTGATAGTTACTTTGCCAGTTCACAGGAGATAGGAATAGACTGCAGCTGAGACCTATGAATTTTTGCTTGCTTCTTTATTGTCTATAGCTACACAGAAAGGCTGGCTTTAGATGTACATGAGATGATTGGGAAAAGTAAAGAGATAAATTAACAGGCAGGAGTCTAAGAATAATATTACTTAAATCAAAACCACAACTTGGAGAAAATAGTTATCAAGACAAATAAAATCAAATTACTTTTCTGTTTCTGAAATAAACTGGGAACATAAAGGCGCATTATTAATTCTGAAGAAATATGTATTCAAACAATTTCCTCAGCGCATCCTTGAGCTTCTTGTTCCTCATGCTGTAGATGAGGCTGCTGGAGGTACCATGGAGTACAGAAAAGATACTGCAAGGTCCAGGGATGGGGAGGAGAATGAGGGGAGCTTCAGGTAGGCAAACAAGATGGTAATGAGAAACAGGGAGACCACAGCCAGGTGAGGGAGACATGCGGAAAAGGCTTTGTGCTGGCCTTGCTTAGAGGGCATCCTCAGCACTGCTCTAAAGATCTTCACATAGGATACCACAATGTAAACAAAGCAACCAAGGGCTAAAGAAACACTAAACACAAGTGCCCCAACTTCCCTGAGGTAAGTATCTGAGCAGGAGAGCTTGAGGATCTGGGGGATTTCACAGAAGAATTGGTCCACAGCATTGCCTTAGCAGAGGGACAGGGAAAATGTACTAGCCTTATGCAGGACAGCATTGAGAAGGCCACTGCCCCAGGCAGTTGCTGCCATCTGGGCACAAGCTCTGCTGCCCAGGAGGCTCCTGTAGTGTAGGGGCTTGCAGATGGCAATGTAGCAGTCGTAGGCCATGATGGTGAGAAGACAAAACTCAGCATCAAACAAGAAGGCAAAGACGAAGAGTTGGGTAACACATTCTGCATAGGAGATAGCCCTGTTGTCCCAGAGGGAATTGGCCATGGCTCTGGGGACAGTAGTAGAGATGCAGCCCAAGTCGAAGAGGGCGAGGCTGAGGAGGAAGAAGTACATGGGGGTGTGGAGGCGGTGGTCACAGGCTACAGCAGTGAGGATGAGGCCGTTGCCCAGGACGGCAGCCAGGTAGATGCCCAGGAAGAGCGCAAAGTGCAGGAGCTGCAGCTCCCATGTGTCTGAAAATGCCAGCAGTAGGAACTCACTCACAGAGCTACTGTTGGGCATTTTCTGACATTGAACACAGTTGTCTATTGAAGAGGAGAAAGCAGAACAAAGTTAGAACAGATTTTTCAAAAGAAAACCTATTGCAAGTTTTGGAACACCTCCCAGCCCGAGGTTTTCTCTTTTCAGGAGAACCTTTCTGCAGCTTTCTTACTTGAGCTGTGGCTGGTGCTGTCTGAGAGTGGCACTGGGAGCAAGAGCTGCTGTGGGCTGCAGAGTCCTTCCTGCTGTGCAGCAGGAGGGAAGCAGGAACATGGGAGAAACTCAGTGTCCATCTTCTTCTCTCATCCATGAGCTTTGGAGTGCTCATGCTCAACTCATCCTACTTCAGAGGAGAACTAAGAGGTTTTTTACTTTTTTTTATTATTATTATTCCACTTGCCCCTGTAACGTATAGGACCATCCCACTCGGTTGTTTCCCTGAAAAGAAACTGGAGACAGCTGAGGGCAGAGAAGGCCCTAAAAAGTGCAGCTGGACAGAATCCTCACCTTGTCTCGGGGTGCCTGAGCAGGATCTCAGCTCTTTACTCCAATCCAGGGGTGCAGAGACCTCACTCCAGCTGCGCACAGACAGACATCAAGCAGCACAGATATGACCTTAGCACGGAGGTGTCTTCTTCTTGGGGCACCACATACCAGAAGGATGCCACAGGGAGGACCCCAGAAAAAATGGTCCCATGCTGCTGCCAAGGGAGGAGGTCCATAGTGAGCCAGACGGGGAGCTGGAGAGCTTCTCCTCATCTGGGCTCTGTCTGCTGTGCTGGCCATGCCTGCCCAAGAGCCCATGGGCTCCATGGGGCAGAGGAGTCCAGAGGGGGGCTGCTCCAGGGGAAGGCATCTGCTCTGCAGGGCATGGCCGTGAGGTGCCCGAACTCCCCTGCTACGGTGTTTCTGGCAACAGCTCCTTCTGGCCGCCTGCCCCTCTCTCTGCTGCCTGCAGATATCCCTGCCGGGAGTTGCTGCTCTGCACCCACTTCTTCTTTCCCCCTGCCCGTGCTCACAGACCGCATCCCATGTGGCTGTGCTCAGCACTGCCCTGCAGCACCATGCCACCAACAGGGCCCTGCCAAGGGGCACCTCCATGGCTGCAGGAGCTACAGGGCAGCTGACAGAGAGCCCAGCATGGCCAGCCAGGGCAGGGTGTTCTGGGCTGACTGCAGTCACCTGGCTTAGGGCAGGAAAGGAAAGGAAAGGAAAGGAAAGGAAAGGAAAGGAAAGGAGAAAAGAAAAGAGAAAAGAACAGAACAGAACAGAAAAGAATAGAAAAGAACAGAAAAGAAAAGAAAAGAAGAGAAAAGAAAAGAAAAGAAAAGAAAAGAACAGAAAAGAAAAGAAAAGAAAAGAAAAGAAAAGAAAAGAAAAGAAAAGAAAAGAAAAGAAAAGAAAAAAGGAGAAAAGAGAAGAGAAAAGAGAAGAGAAGAGAAGAGAAAAGAAGAGAAGAGAAGAGAAGAGAAGAGAAGAGAAGAGAAGAGAAGAGAAGAGAAGAGAAGAGAAGAGAAGAGAAGAGGAAAAGGCTAAGGTACTTAGTGCATTCTTTACCTCAGTATTTAGCTGCAAGAGCCGTGGTGAATGGAGCTAAATGCAGCTGGAGGCCCATCCCTAGTGCTGGGGCCAGTTCTCTTCAATATCTCCATCAATGATCTGGACGAGGGGATCAAGTGCACCATCAGTAAGTTTGCAGATGACACCAAGTTCAGAGACAGTGTTGATCTGCTCGAGGGTAGGAAGGCTCTGCAGAGGGATCTGGGTAGGCTGGATCCATGGGCTGAGACCAACTGTATGAAGTTCAACAAGGCTAAGTGCCAGGTCCTGCACTTGGGCACAACAACCCCATGTAATGCCACAAGCTGGGGGAAGAGTGTGTGGAAAGCTGCCCAGCAGAAAGGGTCCTGGGGATACTGGCAGATAGTCAGCTGAATATGAGTCAGCAGTGTGCTCAGGTGGCCAAGAAAGCTCACAGCATCCTGGCTTGTACCATGAATAGTGTGGTCACAAGGAGTATGGAAGTGATTCTCCCTCTGTACTCTGTACTGGTGAGGTCACACATCAAATACTGTGTTTAGCTCCCAGGCCCCCAGCACAAGAAGGACACGGGTCTATTAGAATGAGTCCAGAGGAGGGCCATGAGGATGATATCATCAATGGGCTGGTGAACCTGTCCTATGAAGATGGGCTGAGAAAGTTGTTCAGCCTGGAGAAGAGAAGGCTCTGTGGAGACCTCACAGTGGCCTTCCAGTACCTAAAGAAGCCTACAGGAAAGCTAGGGAGGGACTCTTCATCTAAGAGTGTAGTGGTAGGGCTAGGGGTAGTGGTTTTAAACTGCAAGAGGGTAGATTCAGTTTAGATATTAGAAAGAAGTTCTTTACTCAGAGGATGGTTAGGCATTGGAACAGGCTGCCGAGAGAAGCTGTGGATGCCTCATCTCTGGAAGTATTAAAGGCCAGGTTGGATGGGGCTTTCAGCAACCTGGTCTAGCACAAGATGTCCCTGCCCATGGCAGGAGAGTTGGAATTATGTGATCTTTAAGGACCTTTCATACCCAAACTATTCTGTGATTCTGTAAATACGACACACAGCACCATACCAGCTACTAGGAAGAAAAATTAACTATATCGCAGCCAAAACTAGGACAATATCCTACTGCTCACTCAGCAGGGTCCCAGTCTGCCCTGATGTGCGGGGTTCCTCTTCCTCTGGTGCAGGACTGGGCTCTTCTCCTTGTAAATGCCAAGACATTTATGTAGGCCAAATCCTGCAGTTTCTCAAGGTTCCCCTGGACTGATGCTCCATTCTGTCAGGTGTTAATGTCTGCAGGCAGATGGCTGACCCTGATTCTGCCGTCTCTCACAAGGTAACAGTAGCATGAGTTTGCAGGACAGTTTGGCCAATACAGGAGTACGTAGTTGAATGAAATTGCAGCACAGAATCACTGAAGGGTAGGGGATGGATGGCTTTCCAATTCCACTTTTTCTGTTCTTCCTTCTTATGCATGCTATTATTTTGTGTGGAACTGTATCCTATATACAAAACACTGCGCCATACCAGCTAATAGGAAGAAAATTAAGTCTATCCTAGCCAAAACGAGGAGAATATCCACCCCATATTCCATACCATCTGCATCATGCTCAGCTCCAGTACTTTCCAGTTAATCACCACCACCCTTTCTCTTCTGATATACATCCAGAGATATCATGCCCTTAGTCTATGGCTGTCTTGGTATTGGCTAGGATCAAGTTAATTTTCCTCCTAGTAGATGGTACGATGCTGTGTTTTGGATTTAGCATGAGAAGAATGCTGATTACACACTGATAGTTTAGTTGTTGCCCAGCAGTGGAGGGCTGGGGGTGCCTAAGAAGCTGGTGGGGACAGAAGCAGGACAGCTGACCCCAAGTGGCCAAAGGGATGTTCCATACCACACAACATCATGCTGAACAATCAATATGGGGTGGCTGGCAACGGTAGGGGGTACCACTGCTTCAGGACAGGCAATCATAATCATCATCATCATCATGATTGTTCGTATTATTTGTCCTCCCTTTCTGTCCCATTAAACTGTCTCTATCTCAACCCATGATTTTTTATTATTATTATTATTATTTTTCCCCTCCTCATTCTCTCCTGCATCTGCTGGGGGTGTAGCAGGGTGTGTGTGTGAGTGAATGGCTGTGTGGTGCTGATCTGCCTGCCGGGTTAAACCACACTCTTTTTGGTGCCCAACACGGAGCACAAAGTTTGAGCCAATGACAGAGCTGACCACAGCATGTTAAAAGAAAGCTTTTATAAGCATTAGTTGATTTTAATGGTTGCTGGTCACAAAACTGATTTTCTTTTTTTTTTTTTTTTTTTTTTTTAATCTCAGGTCTGTTGTGTTTGATTTCAGAATTGTGTTGTATAGCACAGTATTTACTCTATGTCTTCCTTGTCATGCTGTTTATCTTTTCTGATGGCTAGTTTAAGTTTATTCTTTGGATGTTTTGTGTAACCCTGGCTTATGATATGACAAAAATCCTGGTCATGACACTAATCTGGTACTTGTACTCAGCATTGCCATTACCTCCATACCTTGGGAACCATCTCTCTAAAACTGTTAAGAATTACACTTCACCTTTTCTCCTCAGGAAACCAAGCCATGGGGAAGACAAGGGGAAGACACTTTTCCCAACTTGTTCACTCTTCCTTTCTCTTTCACCTCCCCCTTCTCCTCCAGGCTAATTACACTGGCTCTTCAAAGCTTTGAATATCCTTGGGATGCTCAAACCAGCATGCTCCTATTGTTACATCTTCTGAATATCTTTCAGCTTTTGTTTAGGTTTAAACAGCTACTTAAGCATGCCATCCAGAGATCTGCTCCAAAGCAGGAGAGTTAGGAGTGGCAGGGATTGTGGGAGGATATGGCAGGCACCTAGAGCAGCGGGCACCTCCAGTGCTTTGGAACTTCACCTCTGAGAAAGTGCAGAATCCTAAAAAAAACCCTGTGAAATGCTTGAGAAATGTGTGTGATCACCCCGGCAATTCCAAAGAGACACAAATCACTGCAATATGCTGGGCCTTGACCTATGCATAACAAGCCACAATAAACACCTCTCTAACCCCTGTGACTTTTCCTGCAGGCACATTGCCAGCCCCTGTGACAGGTCCATCAGCCACTCCAACCCTCACAAAGGGCCCAGCAGCCACTCCAAACACTGCAACAGACCCTGCAGGTGCTCCAGCTCCTGAGATGGGCCTAAATTTAAACCAACCCCTGCGACAGACCCTATAGCCACTCCAAAACCTACAATAGGTCCTACAGCCACTCCAACTCCTCTGAAAGGCCATGCAGCCAGAACAATTCCTGTGATGGGCCCTGCAGCCACTCCAGCACCTGCAGTGGGCTCCATGGCTAGGCCAGAGAACCAGCTTCTGCCAGTATCGGTTGCCTCTTTCTGCAAGAGGAAAGAATGGGTGTGAAAGTCCGTTTTTTTTTAGAAAGGAAAGAAACTCCTACCCAGACAAGAATGGAGGAAGAAGAAGATGAGGAAGGTTTCTCCAAAGAAGGGCCGTCTTGTAAGCAGGAGGACAAAGAAGAAGAGATCATATAAACATCAGAAACCAAGTGATCCCTTTCCCAGGGAAAGCTAAAAAAAAAAAAAAAAAAAAAAAAAAAGGAAAAGATTTCAGCCATCATCATCTTGGTGAGCACATTGTCACTTGGCTACTCCAGTGCTGGGAGAACAGTGCCAATAGCCTGGAATTAGAGGGCAGGGAAGTAAAGCAGCCAGAATCCCCCTCTAGAGAAGGAGTGATTGACAAAACTATTGGAAAAGAGCACAAGGAACTTAATCCTGTCAGGCATCAAGGAGAGGTGTCCCTTCAGGAAAGATCTCGTATGTCACCCAGGCAAGTGGACCAACATGCAGAGGGGTATCCGGTACCGGAGGGAATTAGCCATGCTGAAGGTGATTAGTAGAAACCTAGACAACAAACAGCTATCTGGAGATCCAGATGAAGTCAAGTGCACACAAACCATGTGGCAGAAGTTGGTACAGGGTGCACCATCATCATATGCCAACTCATTGGCAGTAATGACCAGGGAGGACCAAGTGGAACTCATGGTGGATGAATAGGCTAGCCAACTATGGCATTACAAAGAAAGTCTCTCTTCTTTCCCATAGGTCTGTATTTCGACTACAGAGAAACTTTCTTATGAGGTCCAAGAACTACAAGACAATAATATATCTTCCTCCCCACCTCTATGAACCAATACCTCAGCTGTCAGGTGCAAGCATCCCGCTGCTCAAGAAAGTTGATATAGTGGGTGCATACTACATGTCACCCTGTGGTTTTGACTGTGTGACCGTGGAAAGGCCATAAGAAAATAGGATGCAAAAATATACCTTCACCCTAGAGGCACAGATACATGAAGCACAAGGAAAAACATTCACAAAAAGTGGTTCTTCTGAGAAAATTGCTGCTACAGTTTCTAGCAGGCAGTCCTCCAAACAGAGTGATGAATACTATGAACAGGACTAGAGAGGCCCAGCCTCCATCCTGGGGGAAGGAGATGACAATCGGGTGTATTGGACTTTGAGGATTATTGGCCTGGCACATCAAGCCCAAGAGTTAACTGTTTTGGAGGCTGAAGTGAGCCTAATGGGGAAGGAGTGGCAAATGCAACCTATTGGGACTGGCCTGGAGGCTCTGTGCAGCCTTGGCATAGACTAAATCAGGAAAGGGTACTTCAAAGATGCAAAAGTTTATTGGTGGGCTGCTTTTGGCATAGCTGCCTTGGTGATTGGGGACATTGATTAGTTGTGTCTACCTTGCCCACTCTCTCACAGGACCCTTCTGCTGTGGAGATGCTGATGGCCAATGAACAGCAGGTGCCAATTGCTACAACAACAGTGCACGTGAGGCAATATTGCATTAACAGAGACTCCCTGATTCCCATGCTTGAGCTTGTTCATTGACTGCAGAGCCAAGGAATAATCAGCAACGCTCACCATTTAGTAGTCTCATATGGCCATTGCAAAATTCTATTGGTGAGTGGAAGATAATGGTGGACATCTGTGGCCTGAATGAAGTCACACCACTGCTGAGTGCTGTTGTGCCAGGCATGCTAGAACTTCATTTGATAAGAACTTGAGTCAAAGGCAGCCAAGTGCTATGCCACAATTAATATTGCTAATGCATTTTTCTCCATCCCTTTGGCAGCAGCATGAAGGCCACACTTTGCTTGCACTTGGAGGGTCATCCTGTCCACCTGGAATCTGGTGCCCCAGGGCTGGAAGCACAACCCTACCATTGCCATGGGCTGATCCAGACTGCCCTGGAACACAAGAAAGCTCCTGAACACTTCCAAAATATTGATGTCATCATCACATGGGGCAACACAGCAGAAGAAGTATTTGAGAAAGGGAAGAAAATGTTCCAAATCCTTCTGAAAGCTTGTATTGCCCTAAACCAAAGTAACCTCAAGGGACCTGCAGAGGAGAACATAATGGAGGCTGTCCAGATTCAGGGGGAACCCTGCTTGGGGAAAGGTTGGGCATCGGTCAGTGTGTGATGAGCAAGTGCAATGTGCATCACTTGCGTTATACATATAATAATAATCATAAAAATATTTATTATTATTATTTCTTAGTAGTATTGTTACTGTTTTTACTATCTCTTCATTTTCTGTCCATTTAAACTATCTTTATTTCAACCCATTATCTTTTGGGTGGTGGGTGTGTGCTAACATCTGTGTGGTGCTGAGGTGCCTGACGGGTTAAAGCACGACATGTTTGACAATCACAGTCCAATAGCACAAATCACACTTATGAAATCAGTCTCTGACATCTACAGAGAGAAGCAGTCAGTGATGAATTCAGTCTGCTTCAAACACCACACTCCAGGAGAGACCCTGCTGCCTTCAGGAGCTGTCAGCCCTGAGGCCTTGGGGACACCTCAAGGGAGCCCAATGGAACAGAGCAAGTGATGCCATGGTCGGGTGCTGTGCTGCTGAGCTGGGCCAGGCTCCTGGGCCCAAAGGGAGCTCCTGGCAAGGGGGCAGCGCTGCAGAGAGATAGCTCTGCCCAGGAGCAGCTCCTCTGCACAGTGCAGCAGGGCTGGGGACTCTGACCACAGGTGGCACGGGGAGAGGAGAGAAGGAGAGAGGGCTTGGAGGCAGTGAGGAGTGCAACAACAGAGGACAGCATGTGGCAGGACACATCTGCAGACTCTTGACACCGTGAGTCTCTGGCAGGAGGGCAACGCCGGTGGGGTTGCCAAAGGGGTCTTCTACAGGTGGCACATGCGATGGCTGATAGCATCTGTCAGGATGGGTCTCTCTGTTTTTGCAGTGCTTTAGAGAATGGCATTATTAAGAAGCATTTCAACAGGACGGTCAAGGCTTGGTTTAACTGAAGGGTATGGCTTTTTCTGCAGTCTGTGCTTTCAGATTCCTGCAGTGGAGGGGAAGCAGGTTTCATGGTAATGGACTGTCAGTATTGTACAGGAGACTCAGACTCCTGGAGCATTACACTGAGAAATCAATATGGCAGTGATGAAATTTGTAAAGTACCTTCCCAAACCTCATCTCACAGACTGTACCAACATCTTATTGTGGTCCTCCCAGGTTTTATCCTAGCTGATCTTTAGGAGCTACAAACGCCCTGATACTCTCTGTCTTTGGGAGGTGTCTGCAGACTAAAGCAGAGCACACAGCATTTGCAATGAGCATGAGCTGCGTTCTTTGCAGGCAGAGCTGCAGCACAGGAGGGTCTTCTGAGTGTCCGTCTGTCCCTCCTTGGCCTTGCCTCCCCTGGCAGCAGCATGCTGGCATTCCTCCTGGCTTCTCCACCTGGCCGTGCTGCTGCTGTTCTTGTTTCCAGGCTGGCTGAGGATGGAGGTTTCTCATACACATGGAGTGAGCCCTCGGTGTGCTTGGGGGAAGGGGAGTATGGGGACAGGGTGAAGAGATGTGCACTTTGAGCCTGAATTCCTCTGCTCTCCACAGTGTCCTGGTTCTTTTCAGGTGAGGATGAGAATGTCATTGTCATACAGCTCAAAGAGATGCCAGCAGAAGAGACCAGCCGTGATGAACAGATTGGCTTTCCCCTCTCAAGGGCATTCTGAACTAAAGGGTGCATCCCTTTCTCTGAGGATCCAGGTTTCACCTGGAGTGCAGCAGGAAGGAAAATATACAAAAAAGAAAACTCCGCAGCCTTGCTTCCTTTCAGGAGAATTGGGAGCAAAATGTGCATAATCACATATCAGGAATGAATTGAATCTGGGATTACCCTATATTTCTCTTTACCTGTTACTGCAGGGCAGAACTGCCTCCTGCATTACCAAAGCAGTCCAAGGACACCCTCAGGCAGAATCAGACAGAACTCATGAAAGGGACTTGCCATATGTTTCCTTGAATTAGTCCTTGTCAGATAATTCTGCTGTATTTTCTTACTGCCTCTTCCCTCCTTGGGCAAGACCCCATGGCCAGAACCAGCAAATGCCCAACAGCAGCTCTGTGAGCGAGTTCCTCCTGCTGGCATTCACAGACACGCGGGAGCTGCAGCTCCTGCACTTTGCGCTCTTCCTGGGCATCTACCTGGCTGCCCTCCTGGGCAACGGCCTCATCCTCACCGCCGTAGCCTGCAACCACCGCCTCCACACCCCCATGTACTTCTTCCTCCTCAACCTCGCCCTCCTCGACCTGGGCTGCATCTCCACCACTCTCCCCAAAGCCATGGCCAATTCCTTGTGGGACACCAGGGCCATCTCCTATCAAGGATGTGCTGCCCAAGTCCTTTTTTCAGTCTTCTTCATTGGAGCAGAGTATTCCCTCCTCACTGTCATGGCCTATGACTGCTACGTTGCCATCTGCAAGCCCTTGCACTACGGGAGCCTCCTGGGCAGCAGAGCTTGTGCCCAGATGGCAGCAGCTGCCTGGGGCAGTGGCTTTCTCAATGCTGTCCTGCACACGGCCAATACATTTTCCCTGCCCCTCTGCCAAGGCAATGCAGTGGACCAGTTCTTCTGTGAAATCCCCCAGATCCTCAAGCTCTCCTGCTCAAATGCCTACCTCAGGGAAATTGGGGCACTTGTGTTTAGTGTTTCTTTAGTCTTTGGTTGTTTTGTTTTCATTGTGCTGTCATATGTGCAGATCTTCAGAGAGGTGCTGAGGATGCCCTCTGAACAGGGCCGGCACAAAGCCTTTTCAACGTGTCTCCCTCACCTGGCTGTGGTCTCTGTATTTGTCAGCACTATCATGTTTGCATATCTGCAGCGGCCTTCAAACTCATTCCCATCCCTGCACCTGGTGGTGGCAGTTTTGTACTCGGTGGTGCCTCCGGCAGTGAACCCCCTCATCTACAGCATGAAGAACCAGGAACTGAAGGATGTTATAAGCAAACAATTTACCCACGTTTCTTAAAGCCTCAGTAACGGTCTCATCAATTTATTCATTCTCCTAGCATACGTGAAAAGAGTTCAGAGAAATTTTTATTTTTAATATTCTTTAATATTATTTTAGCAAATATTTGTTAATATTTTGAGTTAAATATTAATCTTAGCAGCCTGCCTGTAAATTATTTTATTTACTTTGATCAGATGATCTAATTTACCTATAGAACTAGGCTTGCTCAGTAGCTATAGACAATAAAAAATCCATGAGAAACTAATTTGTCTCAGATGCTGTCTCTTCCCATCTCCTCTGCAACTGGCGGAGCAGCCCCAGCACACAGGAGGGGCTCAGGGCCAAAAGCCCAGCTGCCACATGGAGGAGCAGCCCTGGTGATCCTCAGGGCTGTCCCTCACTGCCCGCTGGGCTCTGCCTCTCTGCTCCCTTCGGGTTGGGGCTGCTGCTTCCCTGGTGTCATGGCCATGGCCAGCAGCAGGATGTGGCCTTTTCACTGCTGCTCTCTTGGCTTCCACATGGTTGTCTTGTGCTCTTGTATTTGGATAAGCCCTGATATCTCGTGTACCTTGGTGAGAATCCTGTTGTCTCTGCAGTAGCATCCCTGTCCCAGCAGGCAGCAGCAGGCACTGTGCAGCCCTGGGTCATAGCTGGCCTCCCTGCTAGCAGCATAGAAACAAAAGGGGCTGCTTAGGGCAAACCCAGAAGCCCGGTCACCTTTTCCAAAGCTGCTGCCAGGAATACAGCCAAGGGGTTGCTCCCTGCTCTTCTCTTTTCTGGGGTTCTTCGTGGAGTGAAGGACACAGACTGAAAGTCCCAGGGTGGTCTGTGAGGGACCAAGGGCAGGACTAAGAGCTCCCGTAATGGCGGCACTTGCCTAAGGAGCTGACAACTGGTCTTGGACTCATCTGCATGGGACTGTGTCCCCTGCAGTGGGGCTGATGGCCAATGACAGCCTGTCGAGGAATCGAATCTGGAGGTTTCAGGAGATGTCAGGGGATCTCCAGGGAAAAGGTGCTCAGTGGGTAGTGATTAGAACCTCATAAAATGGCCGTACAAGGTAGTATCTGGTAACAAACAAGGTGAATCTGAGGAGTGCATGGGATCCTCAGATTGGTCAGGCTGGGTCAGCTGTCACAGCAGGTTCCCCTCCCAACCTCTTGCCCACCTGCAGCCAACTCACTCCTGGGGTTGAGTGAGAAGCAGAGAAGGCCTTGATGCTGTGCAAGCCCTGCTCAGAAACAGCAGCTACAGCCATGGGTGACCAACACTGCTCTGGTCACATATAGAAAACAGCACCACAGGGGCTGCTCTGCAGAGGGTAACTCCGTCCCAGCCACAGTCAGAGCCCTCATGATGGACAAGAAGCTCTGGAAGGAGCCAGGAAGGTGCTAATAAGCACCACGACAATTGAGAAAGCCCAAAGGCCCTTCTGAAGGGTCACTGAGTGTCACCTGAGAGGCACTGCAGGGCAGTGGGGAGGGCCAGGAGAAACACTTGTGTGAAGGCTGTGAGAAACAAGGAAATTCAGGGCTTTAGCAGATGTCTGTGGGTGGAGGAGGTCAGTCCTGGGACTGGGACATTGAAGGGCCCTGCGTGAAGCTGGACTGATGGAGAAGTGTCCATCTTGCATGTGTGCCTCGGCCTGGGAGAAGGGGCCTGCCTGTGGTACGGGATGGCTGTGCTGGGCTCAGCCATGCCCCAGGAGCTGACTTTGATCTCTTCCTCTCTGCCACTCCCCACACGGGGCAGGCCCTCAGGAAACACCCCTGCGCCTGGAGATGCACCAACCTGCTGCAATGAGGTGCCACTACTGCAGGGGAAGAGGGGAGGGTTGGAGAGACATGTGGGGATGAATGGTGTGGCCTGGGCAAGTGAGGGTCTGGGAAAAATTACTCTGGATTCATAGGAGCCATTCTGGAAACAAAACTTGTATGCCGTAACCGCACTTTTGTGGCAGTGCAGAGCTGCTGGGCACATTGTGGAGAGTGCTCCAATCGACCTTTCTGTCTTTTTCTATCATGTCTTAAGTGCCACTTTTCTTAGGAATAGAGTACCCAACAGAGCTGTGACATAAACTCTGAGATCATGAAAGCATGCCCCTTAACATGCCCCGACAAAGATGACTGATATGGGGATGTCAGGAGACACCCTGGAAAGGAAAAATGTGAGATTTGGAGGAGAGAATAGGGGCTTATCCAGCAGAAATTAAGGATTTTGTGGAGGTAAGAGGGTTCAGGTTATGCTAATGATGCTGTAATTATGACTTAAAAAAGTTACATGAGGCCTTAATTCATAAATCTAAATGCTACCCCACACTCTGACAGAAATCTTAATATGTACAAACAAGTGATGCACAATGCAATTGCTCACCACCCACTGACCGATGCCCAGCCCAACTCCGAACAGCTGGCCCCCCACCCTAGCTAGCCACCCCTATATATTGTTGAGCATGACGTCAGATGGTATGGAATACCCCTTTGGCCAGTTGGGGTCAGCTGTCCTGGGTCTGTCCCCTCCCAGCTCCTGCTGCACCCCTAGCCTGCCCGCTGGCAGGACAGAGCGAGCAGCTGAAAAGTCCTTGGCTTGGTGTAAGCATTGCTCTGCAGCAATTAAAACATCAGCATGTTATCAGCACTCTTCTCATCCTAATCCAAAACATAGCACCCTACCAGCTAGTAGGAGGAAAAATAACTCTGTCCTAACTGAAACCAGGACACCTCCACAACTTGTTGTGTTGGACTCCACACAGCAGCTTTCCATTTCCAATGGCTCCCTACCGCACGGCAGGATCCGTCAGTGAACAAAACATACTGCTTTCTGTCTTCTGTCTTCTGGCAACTCATTATATGGTGGTCCCTCTTCAGCACGAGTTACCTCTTCTGTTGGTACTCCAAAATCCCTGCTCTCCGGCCAGTCCATAATCTCTTCCAGGATTCCCGGGCTGTTGGGTTTCCCCATTCAAGCCTGCTGTGTAATTAACGCTATCCACTTACTCCACGTAGCATCGGTTGCATGATGTATAGTGGGGATTTTCCCTTTGAACATCCAATGTAACACAGGTAGCCATGGGGCCAAGAGGAGTTGTGCTTCTGTACCAACAACTTCTGAAGCAGCTCAAATCCCCTCACATGCTGTTAATATTTCCTTTTCAGTTAGGGTGTATTTGGCTTCTAATCCTCGATAGCCCCGGCTCCAGAACCCCAGAGGTCGACCTTGAGTTTCTCCTGGGGTCTTCTGCCAGAGGCTCCAGGTGAGCCCATGCTCCCCAGCTGCAGTGTAAAGTACATTTTGCACAGCTGGTCCGGTACAGTCAGGCCCAAGGGCTACTGCACGAGCTATTTCTTGTTTGAGTTGTTCAAAGGCCTGTTGTTGCTCAGGACCTCACTCGAAAGAGTTCCTCATTTGAGTTCCTCTTTCGAGTCACTTGATATAGAGGACTCACAAGCTGCCTATAGCCTGGAATATGCATTCTCCAAAATCCCACAAGGCCTAGAAAAGCTTGTGTTTCTTTTTTGCTAGTTGGCAGAGACATAACCGTTATTTTGTTGATCACATCCATCAGAATGTGGCGACGTCCATCCTGCCATTTTACCCCCAAGGACTGGATTTCCTGTGTGGGTCCCTTGACCTCATTCTGTTTAATAGCAAAGCCAGCTTTCAGGAGAATTTGAATTATTTTCTTCCCTTTCTCAAAAACTTGTTCTGCTGTGTTACCCCATACGATATCATCGATGTACTGCAGGTGTTCAGGAGCGTCCCCCTGTTCCAGTGTCATCTGGATCAGTACATGGCAAATGGTAGGGCTGTGTTTCCACCCCTGGGGCAGTCAATTCCAAGTGTACTGAATACCCCTCCAAGTGAAAGCAAACTGTGACCTGCATGCTGCTGCCAGAGGGATGGAGAAAAATGCATTAGCGATATGAATTGTGGCGTACCACTTGGCTGCCTTTGACTCTAGTTCATACTGGAATTCTAGCATATCTGGCAGTGCGGAACTCAGTGGTGGCGTGACTTCATTCAGGCTCCAATAGTCCACTGTTAGCCTCCACTCGCCATTAGACTTTCGTACTGGCCATATAGGACTACTGAAGGGTGAGTGAGTCTTGCTGATCACTCCTTGGCTTTATATTTCTGCGGTTCCGGTGTGCTAGGCCATCGAATCCACACAGTCCAGTAAATCCGGTTGTCCCTCTCCTCTACCTGGCCAGAGGCAGGGCCCCACTAGTCCTGGTTGGAGCATCTGTCAATTAATTCTTCCAAATGTGAAGCAGAGGTCTCTTTGTCAGGGTCAGGAGTAATGCTAGCCCTTCTACAGCCTCTGGGGGATTGCCCAACAGAAACTGGGGCAGCAATCCTTCTAGAGGCCTCTTTTCTTGCTGCTGTATCTCTCCGCAGTTCACGTACCCAAGCAGCTAGGACCAAGGTCAGTTCACCGTCCCACTTACTCATATCATCCCCATGGTCACGTAAATAAAACCACAAGGTACCCCGTGGTGTGCGTCCTGGATTCTCCCCTGCTTGAGCCAGAGAATGCTGGCACTTAATGGCTGAAAGATTCTTCCATCTAGGTGAGGAGGAAGTTATGTGTTCTTCTAACTGTTGGGTCAGTCTCTCCATGGCTGAAATGCAGGCCCGTACTGGGGCAGTGAGATTTTCTTCATATTTATGAAGCTGAATGGACACAGTATCCACTGTTGGCCCCATCCCCTCATCCCAATTCATTGCTGCCAGTGTGCTGGCATGTGATGATGGTGCAGCCCATACAAACTTCCACCACATGGATGTTGTGCACTGGACTTCATCAGGACCTTTAGGTGTCTGGGCATTGTTTAAATCACTATAAATCATCTCCACCACAGCTAATTCCCTCATTTGCTGGAGACCTTTATCCATGGTGACCCACTTGCCTAATTGATATACAATATCTTCCTTGTGGGGATACCTTTCTTTCACAGCTGCCAGGAGTCACCTCCAGAAGCTGGAGACCTGTGCCTCTCTCCCAGTTACTCTGTCAATGAGCCTTTCTCTAGAGAGGGATCCCAGCTGCTTGGCTTCACTGCCTTCTAATTGTTGGCTATTGGCCCCAGCATCCCAGCACTGAAGCAGCCAGGTGAGGATGTGCTCACCTGGATGATGACTGAAATCCATTTGTATTTCTCACAACTCACTCAAGGATAGAGATCGAGTGGTTTCTGGTTCGTTTACGATTTCAGTCTCTTCTCCCTGACGTTGTGGTGATGACGCTGCTTTAGAGCTGCCTGCCTTTTCCTCCTCTCCCTCCTCCTTAGGAGGAGCTTCTTCCCTTGCTAAATGAGCTGACTTCCGTTTCCATTGTTTTGTCTTGACTATAGGGGTGACTAATACCATAGATGGTTGGTCCTCTGGGGTGGTCACAGTGTGTGTTATCTCATCATCAAATTCAGAAACTTCCCTATCCCCTTGAGGGTGCAGGGCAGTGATAATTGACATTTGATAGGCGTAAGCCAGACCCCAGCAGAGTGCAGCAAGCTGGTGGAGTTCTCTGGTATTGCCAGGGTCAGGGCATATGTCTTTCAAACATTCTACTGGTTTGTTTTGGATTTTGCACTTGTTCAGGGATGAAGTTAAAAACCATTGGAGGAGAAAACCGTGAGAGGTACCTGCCCATATTCCCCCACACACCTTGCCACCCACAACTACTTTGTCTTGGGGCAGGTCCTTGGATGATATTCTTAATAAATTGTTTGACCTTGGGGAGGAAGAAAAAGAATAGAACTAGTAATAGGAGGATGACATCCAACCAAGGGTATCCAAAATACCCAAAGGCTGCTGCGATTAGCCCACAGGGAGAGAAGAATTAGGCACCACCCCTGCTATTATTCACAAATTGACTGCTAGGGAAGAAAAAGAAGGCAGTGTAATTCTTAATATTTCCAAACAGATAATCTCCAGGAGACCAGAATGATAACAATGCAGGGCCTGAGTACCAGATGGAACTGGAGGCCAGCATGTTACAGCACAGCATGATAAAGAAACCAAACACAGATTTCAACACATTCTCTGATCAGATATAGAGGAAGAAAGAGAACAGAGAATGGATTACATACAACATAGTCACACAGAAGAATATTAACAGCAAACCGAACATTGTGACTAGCAAGTATGTTAGTTATAATTACTTTAATTGATTCTACTGTTATCTCAACCCTCGAGCCCCATGTTGGGCGCCAGAAAGGACTGTGGTGGTGTTACTCGAGTGGGCAGCCGAGCTCTACCACAATGCTGTGCCAGCACTATGCAGCAATAGACACAACACTGGAGTGATACCAAGATTGCCTCGAGATCAACTCCCCTTGTCCTTATGGGGGATTTCAACCTGCCAGACATCAACTGGGATCACCACACAGCTGACACGAGCAAGTCCAGGAGGTTCATAAAGCACCTAGACGATAACTTCTTGGTGCAGGTGCTGAGGGAGCCAACTAGGAAAGGTGCCCTCCTAGACCTGTTGCTGGAGAACAGAGAGGGTCTTGTGGGAGACATGGCAATTGGCGGCCATCTCAGTCATAGTGACCATGAAGTGGTTGAGTTTAGAATTTAAAGTGACAGAAGGAAAACTGCCACCAAAACTTCAGCCCTGGAAATGGGGAAAGCAGACTTCAGGCTGCTCAGGGAACTAGTCAGCAAGGTCCCCTGGGAAACTGCTTTTGAAGGCATTGACGTCCATCAGTGCTGGTCAGTCTTTAAGCACTGCCTCCTAAAAGCACAAGATCAGGCAATTCCAAAATATCAGAAGTCAGGCAGGTGGGGTAGGAGGCCGGCATGACTGACCAGGGATCATCTACTGGAGATTAGGCGAAAAAAGAGAGTGTACGACTGCTGGTAGGGGGATCAGGTGACAAGGAAGGAATACAGGGATGCTGTTCATGTTTGTAGGGAGAAAATTCATGTGGACAAAGCCCAACTAGAGTTGAAGCTGGCCGTGTCTGTGGGAGACAATAAAAAGGGGTTTTTTAGATATGTGAACAGAAAAAGGAGAACCAAAGAAAACATAGGTCCGCTACTTGATGGGGAAGGTCTCCTCACAGACAATGACGTAGGCAAAGCAGAGACGTTTAATGCCTTCTTCACCTCTGTCTTCAACGCTGATGATGGGCTTCTGGACCCAGGGTGCCCTGAGCTGGAGGACTGTGATGGTGGGAATGACAAACTCCCAACCGACCCTGAACGTGTGCGGGATTTGCTGCTCCACCTAGACCCCTACAAGTCTATGGGTCTGGATGGGATTCATCCCAGGGTGCTTAAAGAGCTGTCTGACGTCATCGCGGGACCTCTCTCAAATATTTTTCAATGATCTTGGGAATCTGGAGAGGTCCCAGTAGACTGGAAGCTGGCAAATGTTTTGTCAATTTTCAAGAAGGGTCAGAAAGAAGACCCAAGCAATTACAGGCCTGTCAGTCTCACGTCAGTGCCTGGAAAACTTATGGAGAAGATGACTCTTGAAGTTATTGAAGTGCACCTGGGGGACAATGCAGTCATGGGTCCCAGCCAACATGGGTTCATGAAGGGTAGGTCCTGCCTAACAAATTTGATTACCTTTTATGATAAGATCACTAAGCTAGTTGACTGAGGGAAACCAGCTGATGTGATCTTTTTGGACTTCAGCAAGGCTTTTGATACAGTTTCCCATAGGATCCTACTGGACAAAATGTCCAGCATACAACTAGAAAAAAACATCATCCGATGGGTGAGCAATTGGCTGATGGGCAGGGCTCAAAGGGTTGTGGTAAATGGGGCCACATCGGGCTGGCAGAAGGTCACTAGTGGGGTCCCTCAAGGCTCCATTTTAGGGCCAGTCCTCTTCAATGTTTTTCTAAATTATTTGGATCTGGGACTAGAAGGTGTTTTGAGCAAATTTGCTGATGACACCAAACTTGGAGGAGTTGTGGACTCGGATGAGGGTAGAAAGGCCCTGCAGAGAGATCTGGACAGGTTGGAGAGCTGAGTGATCACCAACTGCATGAAGTTTAACAAAAGCAAGTGCCGGGTCCTGCACCTGGGACGAGGCAACCCTGGCTATATGTACAGACTGGGCAACGAGACTCTGGAGAGCAGCCCTGCAGAGAGGGATCTGGTCTTGTTTGGACTGGCCCAAGGGCTACTGCATGAACTATTTCCTGCTTAATTTGTTCAAAGGCTTGTCATTGCTCAGGGCCCCATTCAAAATCATTCTTCTTACGGCTTACTTGGTAGAGCGGGTTTACAATCACACCGTAATTTGGAATGTGCATTCTCCATAACCCCACAATATCGAGGAAAGTTTGTGTTTCCTTTTTGCTAGTTGGTGAAGACCTACCTGTTATTTTGTTGATCTCATCCATTGGGATTTGACGATGTTCATCTTGCCATTTTATTCCTAAAAGCTGGATCTCTCATGCAGGTCCTTTAACTTTATTTTGTTTTATGGCAAAACAGGCCTTCGGAAGGATTTGGACTATTTCCTGCCCTTTCTCAAAAACTTCCTCTGCTGTGTCACCCCACACAATGATGTCATCGATGTACTGCAGGTGTTCAGGAGCTTCCCCCTGCTCCAGCGCAGACTGGATCCACCCATGGCAAATGGTAGGGCTATGTTTCCACCCATGGGGCAGCTGATTCCAGGTTTATTGGACACCCCTCCAAGTGAAAGCAAACTGTGGCCTGCACTCTGCTGCTAGAGGGATGGAGAAAAATGCATTAGCGATATCAATTGTGGCTTACCACTTGGCTGCTTTTGATTCCAGTTCATACTGGAGTTCTAGCATGTCCGGCACTGCAGCACTCAGTGGTGGTGTGACTTCATTCAGGCCACGATAGTCCACTGTTAGTCTCCACTCACCATTAGACTTTCGCACTGGCCATATTAAAAGGTGAATGAGTATTGCTGATCACTCCTTGGCTCTCCAGTTGACGAATTAGCTTATGGATGGGAATCAAGCAGTCTCGGCTGGTACGATAGTGCCACCGGTGCACAGTTCTGGTAGCAATTGGCACTTGTTGTTCTTTGACCCTCAGCAGCCCCCCAGCAGAAGGGTCCTCCAAGAGACCGGGCAAGGTACACAACTGTTTAATGTCATCTGTCTCTAAGGCAGCTATGCCAAAAGCCCAGCGGAACCCTTTTGGGTCCTTGAAATATCCTCTCCTGAAATAGTCTATGCCAAGGATGCATGGAGCATCTGGGCCAGTCACAATAC